>JAXIVD010001600.1:12500-29971 GCA_036785275.1 Cancer borealis
GAGTCCGTCAGGACCAACAAGATGATCTCGACCGTAGGCTGGTGTGGGTGACCAACAAGATGATCTCGACCGTAGGCTGGTGTGGGTCACCGGTGCCGCCCGCCAGGGGGATCGCCCGTTGTGGGCCGTCCTGTGTTGGCTGGAGGGTGCCTGGGCCGGTGGGCATCGAGGCCGAGGACTTTGCTCGCCGCTACGGGACAAACTTTCGGTGCCACAAGGGCTGCCTTTTAAAACGGGTAGCCCTGTGGGGGACGAGGTACCCCGTCCCCGGCGGCAGCGCTCGGCCCCTTTTGCCAATCCGGTAGGCGGTTTACCCGTGGCCCCCGATGCCATGATCATTAAAAAATAATAGTATATGGATAAATCAAATTTAAAAACTCCCCCTCGAGTGATATCTGACCAGTCCCTCGAGGCCTCTGCTGCTGGTCGCCCCCTACCTGACACCTCTGCTTGCCCAATGGACCTGGTCTCGACCTCTCTACCTACTCCTCAGACCATTCCACCTTCTACTCTCCCTTGCACCCCTACCCCTTCCACAACTTTTCCATCCTATGCCCCACCTCCAACATCTTCTCTCTCTCCTACTACCACCACCCCACCCCCCACAGGGTTCGGTCCTCATTACTCCTCACCCTCCTCTACCACTACCACAGCCTCTATTCGCACCCCTGTAGTCTCCTCACTTCACCTGCCCCCTGCTCCTCCTTCTACCGTCCCTATTTCCAGCACCCCTTCTATTACCTCTCTTCCCTCCCCTACGTCTACCGCTCTCCCGACTCTCTCTTCCACTCCTACCACCCCTTCAGCCTCCCTCCCCGTCATATCTACATCTTCCTATATTACCACCTTAGCCCCTTATGTTCCCTCTTCATCAAAGAAGACTACGGCACAGCCCCGGACTGGCTCCTCTCGTGGCGTGTCTCACCCATCTGCCTATGACCTCTTCTTCGCCCCTGCCCGCTGGGATCGTTTTTTCATTATTCCCCCCACCGCTCCCTTTGCTGAGAATACCCTCCTCTTCCAAAGTTGTCTACAGGAACAAGTAGGCAAGGTTCATTTCCAAACCCGACCTGATCGTTCACGCCTGGTACGCGTGGAGTCTGAGGCTCAGTCTCAGGCCATGGCCAACTTATTGGCTCCATCCGGTACCCGCATCCATGCAACCCCTGACGACCGTCTAAACACATGCACTGGCCCTGTCGTAATTTCACCACAAGACTGCCCAATATACGACAAGGAATGGTCAGACTGTCACACTGACCTATTAGATCTACTCAGCGAGTACGACGCTGTAACCGTTCGCTGCTATACCTTGTCCCCCCGAGGTCGCCAGAGAAACCCCACCAATGTTGCACGGATATCCTTTAAACGCCACGAACTCCCTACCCATGTCTACGTTGGGGGCGTCATGCTCCCAGTCCGGCCTTACGTTCCTCCACCTCGCCAGTGCCGAAACTGTTGGCGTTTTGGCCATCCAGAAAAACACTGCCGCTCCGATCTCCGCTGCCCTTTATGTGGCCTTACCCATACCCGCGATCAATGCCACAACACTACCCACCGCTGCTGCAATTGTGGCGGCCCCCATAATGTTCACTACCGCGGCTGCCCAACTTACAAGTTTGAGGCTGAAGTCGCTGGTATTCGCTTCCGTGACGGTCTCACATTACGTGAGGCTCGTCAGAAAGCCCGTCGCCTAGGCTTCACCCCTTCTCCTCACCATGTTACTGCCTCCGCCTCTTCCCCTCACCTTCCAGCCACGTCCTCTTCTTCCCGCCCCGATCCTCGGCCTTCCACTCATCCCTCTCCTCTACCTCCTTCCTCCTCCCACTCTCCCTCCCACCCTCCATCCTCCATCTCCTGCTCTAATTCTTTTGCTGTCCTTGACCCTGATACGCCTACCTCCATCACTGTCTGTACCCCTATCCCTTCCTCTCCACGCCCTCAACGCTCCCACTCCAACAAACGACAACACCACTTTGAAACTTTGGTCTCCTCTCCCCCACCAACCCCCTCTCCAGGTCCCGCCTTGATCTCTTCACCCCCTCTCCACCTTGCTAAAAAGACTCGCCCTGCACCTTCCTCGCCCGCTCCTTCCGAGGGTGATAACCTCGATGCCATCATCGAGTACATAAAGAAGACGACTCCATTGTCCTCTCCTCCTTCTTCCTCATCTCCTCCCCCGGCTCCTCCTATCCAGGTCGTGGCCTCTATTCACCCACCCCCCAAGCACCTTCCTCCTACCCCGACTCCCCCTTCTCCACCTTCTCCCTCTGCTGTCTCCCCTCCTCAACCCCTCCTCCTGTCCACCTCCCCCCCCTCTGCACCCGGCGCTCCGCCATCTCCCCCTTCACCGCTTTACTCTCCCCTCCCCTCCCCGTCTTACCCCGCCTGCTCTTCGGTGCAGCCCCCTTCGTCTACCCCTTCCCCACCTTCCTCTACTACCCGATCTATCCTCTCTCTTCCCCTACCACCTGGCTACTCCCGCACCGATCTCCTCTCTCAATCTCCCCCCTCTCCCCATACCTCATCCGCTCCTGACCCTCTTCCTTCTTCCTTACCTCTTATGGATATGGACACCGGTACTTTACTCCCTGAGAACGCTCCTCCCTCACCTTCACCCATCCCGAGTCTTATCCCCTACTGATCATGTCTGTTCTTCAGTGGAATATTCGTGGTTTTCGTGCCCATCGACAGGATCTTCGTCAACTCATTTCCTCTTATGCCCCCATGGTCCTCTGCCTTCAGGAAACCTTCCTTACTAACCCGCCCACCCCTATTCCTCAGTACCGCTTTTTTTCCTCCCCACACTCTATCTCTTCTTCTGCTATCCTTCTTCACCAGTCTGTTGCTTCTACCCCTCTTCCTATCCCTACTACACTTCCCTGTACAGTCCTTCGTATCTACCTCCGCCGTTGGATGTCTCTCGTTTCCCTTTACCTTTCCCCTTCCCAGCCTCTTGATCTCGATGCCCTCCGCTTCCTTTTCTCTAACCTCCCTTCCCCCCTCCTTGTGGTTGGTGATTTTAATTGTCGCCACACCCTTTGGGGGGATTCTGTGGTCACCTCTCGTGGCCGCTCTCTCGACCACCTCCTTAAAGACTTTGACCTTACTATCCTTAATACTGCCGCCCCCACACACTTTGATCTCCGCACCCAGACTTTTTCCTGCCTCGACCTCGCCCTCTGTTCCCCTGACCTACTACTAGATCTCCACTGGTCGGTTCTTGACCACAATCCCTGTAGTGATCATTTCCCAGTTCTTCTTTCTCCTACTTCCTACATCCCTCTTCCCAGACCCCCTCGCTGGTGCTTTGGTAGAGCAGACTGGCGTGTTTTTGCCTCACTATCTGCCCTTCGCCTCTCCTCTTCTGATTTTTCCTCCTCTTCTGACATGTTGATCTACTTTATCACGTCTGTTCTCGCTGCTGCTTTTGTCTCCATCCCCCGGACTTCCCGCCCCTTTGCCTCCAAATGTGTTCCCTGGTGGAACCCTGCCTGCACTACTGCCTTTCGCTTGAAACGGGCGGCCTGGAGTAGTTACCGATGTAAACGGGACACTCCCGGCCAGCTCCCGGCCTTTGTTAACTTTAAACGTGCCTCGGCTAGGTTCCGCCGGACCACTAAATTGGCTCAGTCCAACAGTTGGCGTGCTTATGTGTCTACCTTGACTTCCTCTACCCCCATTGTTTCAGTCTGGCGACGTATTCATAAATTATCAGGTAAACACCCACCTTCCTATGCTCCTGTACTTCGTCTCCCCCAGGGTGATATTGCTGAACCCCTCCAGGTTGCCACAGAACTGGGCTCTTTTTTTAGCAGCGTCAGCAGTGGTTCCCATCTTCCTCCTGAGTTTGCTGCCCTTAAGGCGACACGTGAGCACACCCCTATTACCTTCACACTCTCTTCTAATACTTCATATAACACCCCCTTCTCCCCCTCTGAACTTACCTCTGCCTTGAAGTGCTGTCGTAACACCTCTGCGGGCCCTGATGGTGTTCACTATCAGATGCTCCGCCACCTTCCTACTGTCTCCCTGATCTTCTTACTTACCCTTTATAACCGCGTTTGGCTAACCGGGGATTTCCCACCCCAGTGGCGCGATGCACTTATACTCCCTTTTCTTAAGCCTAACAAGTCTGGTACTCTTCCCCAGGATTATAGACCCATTGCTCTGACTAGCTGTGTCTGCAAGCTACTTGAGCGCATGATCAATCTCCGATTGATGTGGTACCTCGAGTCAAAGAACCTTCTCTCCCCCACTCAGTTTGGCTTTCGACGTGCCCGTGGTACAGCGGAACCTCTCGCCCGCTTACAAACATATATTACTTCTGCTTTTGCCCGACGAGAATCTGTCTTAGCTGTTTTCTTTGATCTCGAAAAAGCTTACGACACTACTTGGCGCCATCACATCCTTCACCAGCTGTCCTGTGTCGGTGTCTCTGGCAACATGGGGGTTTTCCTCCATAACTTCCTGCGAAACCGTTCCTTCCGCGTTAGGGTTGCTTCCTCTTGCTCCCCCTCCTTCTGTCAGTACGAGGGTGTGCCCCAGGGCTCGGTCCTGAGTACTACCCTCTTCCTCCTGGCCATTGACGGCATCGTTTCCACCCTCCCGCCTGGTGTCAGGTCCACTCTTTATGTAGACGATTTCGCCATTTATGCCTCGAGCAGCTCCTCCTCCCTTCTCCATCGCCTTCTTCAATCTGCTGTTACTGTCACCTCCTCTTGGGCCACCGACCATGGCTTCCACTTCTCTCCTACAAAGTCTTTCTCCATCTACTTTTCACGGTCCCGTACTGCTGGTTCTCCTCCCCTTCTTCTTTATGACACCCCTCTTGAATATCGCACATCGGGCAAGTTTCTTGGTCTTATCTTCGACTCTCGCCTTACTTGGCGCCAGCATGTCCTCTCTCTCAAGGATACCGCCTTTCGCCGCCTCCGCCTTCTACAAACCCTCTCCCATGTGTCTTGGGGTGCTGACCGCAAGACTCTGCTTTCGCTGCATACTATACTGGTCCTTTCTGTCCTTGATTATGGCTGCCATGTTTATTCTTCCGCCTCCCCCTCCGTCCTCAGCCTCCTTGACCCTGTTCATCACCTTGGTCTCCGCCTCGCTCTTGGAGCTTTCCGATCCTCCCCTGTGGAGAGCTTATACACTGAAGCCGGCCTCCCTTCTCTTCCCCGTCGCCGGGCCCTCCTCTCCCTCCGCTGTTATGCCCGTTCCCTTCAATTTCCCTCCTCCGCTTTGCGTATCCCTCCTTCTCTCTCTGCAACCTTTGCCACTCGACCTCGCTTACCTGTTCCCTTCCCCACCCGCATGCGTGCCCTTCTGTCCCATCCTTCTTCCCCCTCCCTTAATCCGCTCCCATTCTCTGTTTCCTCTACTCCCCCCTGGCTCTCCCCTCACCTCTCCTTTTGCTCCTCTGTCTTCCCTATCTCCCCGAAATCTAATACCCCTTCCTGTGTCTTACGCTCCCATTTCTCGGCTCATTTTCCTACTCATTCTGGTAGCATACACGTTTATACAGATGGCTCCAAGTCTTCTACTGGCTCGGGCTGTGCTGTCCTGTTTCCTGACACTTATTTCCAATACCGCCTCCCTCTTGAAGCCAGTGTTCTTACTACTGAGCTGTTCGCGATTCTTTTTGCCCTCCGCCGCATCTTCCGCCTCACCACTTCTTCTTATACTATTTTTACCGACTCTCGGTCGTCCCTCTCCCTTTTATCTTCCTTTTCCTCTTCACACCCTCTTGTCCGCGACATCCAGGACTGGTTATTCCGCCTTTCTGTCCGTCACAAAACAGTTCGTTTTTGCTGGGTTCCCAGTCATGTTGGAATCCCTGGTAACGATACTGTTGACTCTCTGGCACATGACGCCCTCACCCTTCCTACCTTTTGCACTTCCTCCCTTCCTGTTTCTGATTACTTCCCAGTTTTTCGGACTTTCCTTTATACCCGCTGGCAATCTTTCTGGTCCACCCTTACCTCTAATAAACTCCACGCTGTCAAGCCCTCTGTTTCCCCTTGGTCCTACCCATCTCATCCTACTAGACGCTGGGAGACTGCCCTGGCCCGCTTACGAATTGGTCACACCAGACTCACCCATTCCTACCTGATGTCCCGTTCCCCTCCCCCCGTCTGCCCATCTTGTGGCGTCCTTTCCTCCCTTCCTCATCTCCTCCTTTCATGTCCCATCTTCGCAACCCCTCGTCTTGCAGCTTTCCCCCACCTTTCCTCCCTGCACCGTGCCCCTCGTCTTGCTGACATCCTCGCTGAGTCCCCTTCCTTTTCACTCCCTGCCCTTATATCCTTTCTTCGTACCACTAACGTCCTACATCTAATCTAACCCATACCCGACCCTACCCCCCCACCTAGTCCTGCTACCTAACCCTGCTACCCCAATAGTGCCATATGGCCTTTGTTGCCTGGCACATTTTTCCCCCCCACATTACAATTACAATTACTATTATTTTTATTATCATTATTATTATTATTATTATTATTATTATTATTATTATTATTATTATTATTATTATTATTATCATCATCATTATTTGTGTGTATTATAGTATGTGTACATATATGCATATATTTGCGCTGCACATTTACTTTTGATCCGCACACCCGGTGCGGCCAGACTACTTTTACTTTTATTTGTTAACTTTACTTTTTATTCATTTGTTCTTATTTCTTTAGTTAATCTTCAGTGTATACATTCCACGTACATCATGCCAAACCTTTACGAAACTCTTTTCCAAGATCATAGTCATAATGCTTCTTTAGATGATGTCAGTATGGAAATAATAAACCAACTTTTTGGTCACCTAGACTTTAATAGAGTCTCTAAGTATTTTGATATTTTCAGCTATAACAATTTCCTTAAATCACAAAATGTATCAAGCCTTAACATTATTCACCTAAATTCACGCTCGTTACCTAAAAATTATGATAACATTGTGTCCCTCTTTAACTCCCTACATTCTCAACCTGATATTATTGCTGTTACGGAAACATGGCTAACAGACACTAACAAACATCTATTTGACTTAACAGGTTATCACTCATACCATTTAATCAGGAAAACACGTCCACATGGAGGCGTATCAATATTTATCTCAGAGACATTACATTCACACCAAATAGAGGATCTCACCTTAGTTAATGATCAAATCGAAGTTAACACTGTTAAAATAAATACCGGTACACTTGACATTCTAATATGTGCAATATACAGACCAAACAGTAAACATATTGCAGTGGAAGAGTTTACACAAGTAATTAATACACTTCTTGAGGTCAAAGCAAAGAACAACAAAATAGTACTTGTTGGCGATTTTAACATCAATTTACTGGAACACTCAACACACATACTAACAAATAATTTCCTTGCTAATATACAAGCTATTAACTTCACCCCCCTTATTGCTAGACCAACCAGATTTCCTGATAGTTCTGAGCTTGGAGAGCCTTCACTATTAGATCATATATAAACAAACTGTAATTTGAATTTAAACTCTGGCATTCTGCATTTTCCTATATCAGACCACCTCCCTATATTCTTACACATATTTATTCCCGCAAAAAACCATAATCTGCACAAAGTTCAATTTAGGAAAACAACAACGGAAGGTAAACAACTTTTTTCTGATAAATTAAATTCCATATACTGGACAAATTTGTTTAATACAAACAATGTAAATACAAACTTTGCTTTATTTCTTAACAAAATTAAAGAAATATACAATCAAAGCTACCCCATAACATCTAAATATATATCAGAGAAAAGAGTAAATAACCCATGGATTTCAAAAGCTGTCCTAAATTCTATAAAATTCAAAAACAATTTATATAAAGATTTTAAAATAGGCATCATAAATGAAAACTATTATAAAACATATCGCAACATCTTGAACAAAACAATAAAGAATGCCAAGGCACAACACTATATGAACATATTCACTAACTTCAAAAATAACACTCGTAAAATATGGTTAACTATTAATCAACTAAAAAATAATAACAAAACTACTAATATAGATCATATTTCATACAACAATAATATATTAACGAACAAATTAGACATTGCGGAAGCATTCAATAAATATTATGTCAATATTGCCCCTGAACTAGATAATAATATTCCACCTTCAAATACTGACCCTCTTAGTTGTCTTCAGGGTAACTACCCAACTTCAATGGCGGTTCCCAAAATCTTTCCACAGGATGTTATAAATATTATAAATACACTTGAAAACAAAAAGTCAAACATTAATGAAATTCCGGTTTCTCTTATAATAACACACAAACATCAATTAACTGTCCCAAAAGCCATACTGTTTAATGAATCTATTACGAATGGTAAATTCCCACAATGTCTTAAACATGCTAACGTTATCCCCATTTATAAAAATAAAAAAAAATAAAAAGAACAACAAGAAAACATAAATAATTATAGACCTATATCGCTTTTAAACATATTCTCTAAAATTTTTGAAAAACTAATGAAAAAAAATTTCTTGAACTACTTGGACAGTAAGTCTGTCATAAACAGTGAACAATTTGGTTTTAGACATGGTCTAAATACTTTCAATGCTTTAAGTGCCTTCACTGATAAAATATATTCTGTCCTTGATGCAAAAAATTCTTTATTAAGTATATACATCGATTTCTCCAAGGCTTTCGGTACTGTTCGTCACGATATTTTACTTTAAAAACTTCATTATTATGGGATTAGAGATCTTGTACACGATTGGTTCAGGGACTACCTAACGAACAGGACTCAAATCTGTAAGCTTTTGCAACCACTACTCAACACCCCCCCCCCCCATGGGATCTACCTTGTCGTGGGGGGGGGGCTTGTGTGTCCGTCAGGACCAACAAGATGATCCCGACCGTAGGCAGGTGTGGGTCACCGGTGCCGCCCGCCAGGGGGATCGCCCGTTGTGGGCCGTCCTGTGTTGGCTGGAGGGTGCCTAGGCCGGTAAGCATCGAGGCCGAGGACTTTGCTCGCCGCTACGGGGCAAACTTTCGGTGCCACAAGGGCTGCCTTTTAAAACGGGTAGCTCTGTGGGGGACGAGGTACCCCGTCCCCGGCGGCAGCGCTCGGCCCCTTTTGCCAATCCGGTAGGCGGTTTACCCGTGACCCCCGATGCCATGATCATTAAAAACAATAGTATATGGATAAATCAAATTTAAAAAGTCCCCCTCGAGTGGTATCTGACCAGTCCCTCGAGGCCTATGCTGCTGGTCGCCCCCTACCTGACACCTCTGCTTGCCCAATGGACCTGGTCTCGACCTCTCTACCTGCTCCTCAGACCATTCCACCTTCTACTCTCCCTTGTACCCCTACCCCCTCCACAACTTTTCCATCCTATGCCCCACCTCCAACATCTTCTCTCTCTCCTACTACCACCACCCCATCCCCCACAGGGTTCAGTCCTCATTACTCCTCATCCTCCTCTACCACTACCACAGCCTCTATTCGCACCCCTGTAGTCTCCTCACTTCACCTGCCCCCTGCTCCTCCTTCTACCGTCCCTATTTCCAGCACCCTTTCTACTACCTCTCTTCCCTCCCCTACGTCTACCGCTCTCCCGACTCTCTCTTCCACTCCTACCACCCCTTCAGCCTCCCTCCCCGTCACATCTACATCTTCCTATATTACCACCTTAGCCCCTTATGTTCCCTTTTCATCAAAGAAGACTACGGCACAGCCCCGGACTGGCTCCTCTCGTGGCGTGTCTCACCCTTCTGCCTATGACCTCTTCTTCGCCCCTGCCCGCTGGGATCGTTTTTTCATTATCCCCCCCTCCGCTCCCTTTGCTGAGAATACCCTCCTCTTCCAACGTTGCCTACAGGAACAAGTAGGCAAGGTTCATTTCCAAACCCGACCTGACCGTTCACGCCTGGTACGCGTGGAGTCTGAGGCTCAGTCTCAGGCCATGGCCAACTTATTGGCTCCATCCGGTACCCGCATCCATGCAACCCCTGACGACCGTCTAAACACATGCACTGGCACTGTCGTAATTTCACCACAAGACTGCCCAATAGACGACAAGGAATGGTCAGACTGTCACACTGACCTATTAGATCTACTCAGCGAGTACGACGCTGTAACCGTTCGCTGCTACACCTTGTCCCCCCGAGGTCGCCAGAGAAACCCCACCAATGTTGCACGGATATCCTTTAAACGCCACGAACTCCCTACCCATGTCTACGTTGGGGGCGTCATGCTCCCAGTCCGGCCTTACGTTCCTCCACCTCGCCAGTGCCGAAACTGTTGGCGTTTTGGCCATCCAGAAAAACACTGCCGCTCCGCTCTCCGCTGCCCTTTATGTGGCCTTACCCATACCCGCGATCAATGCCACAACACTACCCACCGCTGCTGCAATTGTGGCGGCCCCCATAATGTTCACTACCGCGGCTGCCCAACTTACAAGTTTGAGGCTGAAGTCGCTGGTATTCGCTTCCGTGACGATCTCACATTACGTGAGGCTCGTCAGAAAGCCCGTCGCCTAGGCTTCACCCCTTCTCCTCACCATGTTGCTGCCTCCGCCTCTTCCCCTCACCTTCCAGCCACGTCCTCTTCTTCCCGCCCCGATCCTCGGCCTTCCACCCATCCCTCTCCTCTACCTCCTTCCTCTTCTCTCTCTCCCTCCCACCCTCCATCCTCCATCTCCTGCTCTAATTCTTTTGCTGTCCTTGACCCTGATACTCCTACCTCCATCACTGTCTGTATCCCTACCCCTCCCTCTCCACGCCCTCAGCGCTCCCACTCCAACAAACGACAACACCACTTTGAAACGTTGGTTTCCTCTCCCCCACCAACCCCCTCTCCAGCTCCCGCCTTGATCTCTTCACCCCCTCTCCACCTTGCTAAAAAGACTCGCCCTGCACCTTCCTCGCCCGCTCCTTCCGAGGGTGATAACCTCGATGCCATCATCGAGTACATAAAGAACACGACTCCATTGTCCTCTCCTCCTTCTTCCTCATCTCCTCCCCCGGCTCCTCCTATCCAGGTCGTGGCCTCTATTCACCCACCCCCCAAGCACCTTCCTCCTACCCCGACTCCCCCTTCTCCACCTTCTCCCTCTGCTGTCTCCCCTCCTCAACCCCTCCTCCAGTCCACCTCCCCCCCTCTGCACCCGGCGCTCCGCCATCTCCCCCTTCACCGCTTTACTCTCCCCTCCCCTCCCCGTCTTACCCCGCCTGCTCTTCGGTGCAGCCCCCTTCGTCTGCCCCTCCCCCACCTTCCTCTACTACCCGATCAATCCTCTCTCTTCCCCTACCACCTGGCTACTCCCGCACCGATCTCCTCTCTCAATCTCCCCCCTCTCCCCATACCTCATCCGCTCCTGACCCTCTTCCTTCTTCCTTACCTCTTATGGATATGGATCCCGGTACTTTACTCCCTGAGAACGCTCCTCCCTCACCTTCATCCATCCCGAGTCTTATCCCCTACTGATCATGTCTGTTCTTCAGTGGAATATTCGTGGTTTTCGTGCCCATCGACAGGATCTTCGTCAACTCATTTCCTCTTATGCCCCCATGGTCCTCTGCCTCCAGGAAACCTTCCTTACTAGCCCGCCCACCCCTATTCCTCAGTACCGCTTTTTTTCCTCCCCACACTCTATCTCTTCTTCTGCTATCCTTCTTCACCAGTCTGTTGCTTCTACCCCTCTTCCTATCCCTACTACACTTCCCTGTACAGTCCTTCGTATCTACCTCCGCCGTTGGATGTCTCTCGTTTCCCTTTACCTTTCCCCTTCCCAGCCTCTTGATCTCGATGCCCTCCGCTCCCTTTTCTCTAACCTCCCTTCCCCCCTCCTTGTGGGTGGTGATTTTAATTGTCGCCACACCCTTTGGGGGGATTCTGTGGTCACATCTCGTGGCCGCTCTCTCGACCACCTCCTTAAAGACTTTGACCTTACTATCCTTAATACTGCCGCCCCCACACACTTTGATCTCCGCACCCAGACTTTTTCCTGCCTCGACCTCGCCCTCTGTTCCCCTGACCTACTACTAGATCTCCACTGGTCGGTTCTTGACCACAATCCCTGTAGTGATCATTTCCCAGTTCTTCTTTCTCCTACTTCCTACATCCCTCTTCCCAGACGACCTCGCTGGTGCTTTGGTAGAGCAGACTGGCGTGTTTTTGACTCACTGTCTGCCCTTCGCCTCTCCTCTTCTGATTTTTGCTCCTCTTCTGACATGTTGATCTACTTTATCATGTCTGTTCTCGCTGCTGCTTTTGTCTCCATCCCCCGGACTTCCCGCCCTTTTGCCTCCAAATGTGTTCCCTGGTGGAACCCTGCCTGCACTACTGCCTTTCGCTTGAAACGGGCGGCCTGGAGTAGTTGCCGATGTAAACGGGACACTCCCGGCCAGCTCCCGGCCTTTGTTAACTTTAAACGTGCCTCGGCTAGATTCCGCCGGACCACTAAATTGGCTCAGTCCAACAGTTGGCGTGCTTATGTGTCTACCTTGACTTCCTCTACCCCCATTGTTTCAGTCTGGCGCCGTATTCATAAATTATCAGATAAACACCCACCTTCCTATGCTCCTGTACTTCGCCTCCCCCAGGGTGATATTGCTGAACCCCTCCAGGTTGCCACAGAACTGGGCTCATTTTTTAGCAGCGTCAGCAGTGGTTCCCATCTTCCTCCTGAGTTTGCTGCCCTTAAGGCGACACGTGAGCACACCCCTATTACCTTCACACTCTCTTCTAATACTTCATATAACACCCCCTTCTCCCCCTCTGAACTTACCTCTGCCTTGAAGTGCTGTCGTAACACCTCTGCGGGCCCTGATGGTGTTCACTATCAGATGCTCCGCCACCTTCCTACTGTCTCCCTGACCTTCTTACTTACCCTTTATAACCGCGTTTGGCTAACCGGGGATTTCCCACCCCAGTGGCGCAATGCACTTATACTCCCTTTTCTTAAGCCTAACAAGTCTGGTACTCTTCCCCAGGATTATAGACCCATTGCTCTGACTAGCTGTGTCTGCAAGCTACTTGAGCGCATGATCAATCTCCGATTGATGTGGTACCTCGAGTCAAAGAACCTTCTCTCCCCCACTCAGTTTGGCTTTCGACGTGCCCGTGGTACAGCGGAACCTCTCGCCCGCTTACAAACATATATTACTTCTGCTTTTGCCCGACGAGAATCTGTCTTAGCTGTTTTCTTTGATCTTGAAAAAGCTTACGACACTACTTGGCGCCATCACATCCTTCACCAGCTGTCCTGTGTCGGTGTCTCTGGCAACATGGGGGTTTTCCTCCATAACTTCCTGCGAAACCGTTCCTTCCGCGTTAGGGTTGCTTCCTCTTGCTCCCCCTCCTTCTGTCAGTACGAGGGTGTGCCCCAGGGCTCGGTCCTGAGTACTACCCTCTTCCTCCTGGCCATTGACGGCATCGTTTCTACCCTCCCGCCTGGTGTCAGGTCCACTCTTTATGTAGACGAGTTCGCCATTTATGCCTCGAGCAGCTCCTCCTCCCTTCTCCATCGCCTTCTTCAATCTGCTGTTACTGTCACCTCCTCTTGGGCCACCGACCATGGCTTCCACTTTTCCCCTACAAAGTCTTTCTCTATCTACTTTTCACGGTCCCGTACTGCTTGTCCTCCTCCCCTTCTTCTTTATGGCACCCCTCTTGAATATCGCACATCGGGCAAGTTTCTTGGTCTTATCTTCGACTCTCGCCTTACTTGGCGCCAGCATGTCCTCTCTCTCAAGGATACCGCCTTTCGCCGCCTCCGCCTTCTACAAACCCTCTCCCATGTGTCTTGGGGTGCTGACCGCAAGACTCTGCTTTCGCTGTATACTGTACTGGTCCTTTCTGTCCTTGATTATGGCTGCCATGTTTATTCTTCCGCCTCCCCCTCCGTCTTCAGCCTCCTTGACCCTGTTCATCACCTTGGTCTCCGCCTCGCTCTTGGAGCTTTCCGATCCTCCCCTGTGGAGAGCTTACACACTGAAGCCGGCCTCCCTTCTCTTCCGCGTCGCCGGGCCCTCCTTTCCCTCCGCTGTTATGCCCGTTCCCTTCAATTTCCCTCCTCCGCTTTGCGTATCCCTCCTTCTCTCTCTGCAACCTTTGCCACTCGACCTCGCTTACCTGTTCCCTTCCCCACCCGTATGCGTGCCCTTCTGTCCCATCCTTCTTCCCCCTCCCTTAATCCGCTTCCATTCTCTGTTTCCTCTACTCCCCCTTGGCTCTCCCCTCACCTCTCCTTTTGCTCCTCTGTCTTCCCTAGCTCCCCGAAATCTAATACCCCTTCCTGTGTCTTACGCTCCCATTTCTCGGCTCATCTTCCTATTCATTCTGGTAGCATACACGTTTATACAGATGGCTCCAAGTCTTCTACTGGCTCGGGCTGTGCTGTCCTGTTTCCTGACACTTATTTCCAATACCGCCTCCCTCTTGAAGCCAGTGTTCTTACTACTGAGCTGTTCGCGATTCTTTTTGCCCTCCGCCGCATCTTCCGCCTCACCGCTTCTTCTTATACTATTTTTACCGACTCTCGGTCGTCCCTCTACCTTGTATCTTCCTTTTCCTCTTCACACCCTATTGTCCGCGACATCCAGGACTAGTTATTCCGCCTTTCTGTCCGTCACAAAACAGTTCGTTTTTGCTGTGTTCCCAGTCATGTTGGAATCCCTGGTAACGATACTGTTGACTCTCTGGCACATGACGCCCTCACCCTTCCTACCTTTTGCACTTCCTCCCTTCCTGTTTCTGATTACTTCCCAGTTTTCCGGACTTTCCTTTATACCCGCTGGCAATCTTTCTGGTCCACCCTTACCTCTAATAAACTCCACGCTGTCAAGCCCTCTGTTTCCTCTTGGTCCTACCCATCTCATCCTACTAGACGCTGGGAGACTGCCCTGGCCCGCTTACGAATTGGTCACACCAGACTCACCCATTCCTACCTGATGTCCCGTTCCCCTCCCCCCGTCTGCCCATCTTGTGGCGTCCTTTCCTCCCTTCCTCATCTCCTCCTTTCATGTCCCATCTTCGCAACCCCTCGTCTTGCAGCCTTCCCCCACCTTTCCTCCCTGTCCCGTGCCCCTCGTCTTGCTGACATCCTCGCTGAGTCCCCTTCCTTTTCACTCCCTGCCCTTATATCCTTTCTTCGTACCACTAACGTCCTACATCTAATCTAACCCATACCCGACCCTACCCCCCACCTAGTCCTGCTACCTAACCCTGCTACCCCAATAGTGCCATATGGCCTTTGTTGCCTGGCACATTTCCCCCCCCCCCACATTACAATTACAATTACTACTCAACACCGAAACATATTCAATATGGAGTTCCTCAGGGCAGTGTTCTGGGCCCAATTTTATTTTTATTATACATAAATGATCTTCCTTATATCTTTAATAATCTCAAAACCATCTTATTCGCTGATGATTCTACATTATATTTAACGGGACAAGATCCCGACAATATGATGCATACTGCAAATAATGATCTCAACATATTTTATGAATGGTGTATTTGCAATAGATTGACAGTTAACTTACAAAAAACATACTACATGTATTTTACAAATAAGTCTATAAAATCACTTCCACCGCTTTTCTTCCACTATAGTATCATAAAAAGAACCACTCAACACACACTACTAGGATTAATCATTGATGATTCACTAATTTTCAAACCTCACATATCTTACCTATGCCTCAGATTATCTAGGTTAATTTCTTTAATTTACCACGTAAAAAATATCATGCCAATCTATGTACTTAAAATACTCTACAATGCTCATGTACTACCTGTTCTATATTACTGTACACCTATATGGTGTAACACATACCCGACTTACCTAATGCCTTTGTTCCGACTACAGAAGAAAATCATACGCTTAATCACAAACAGTGGTTACTGGGACCATACAAAACCTCTTTTTAAAAATACAAATACTTTAACACTATTTGACTTAAATAAACTCTACATTGCAATATACATGTACAAAACATCAAATAACAATCAAATTACATTAGTATCAGCACAACATAACTACCCTACACGCACACGAGCAAATCTACGCATACCACAACATAATTTATCTATATTCAAGCATTCTCTATCCTACAACTGTCCTATAACTTGGAACTCAATACCTGAAAACATAAAATTATTACCAACTCTAAATTCTTTTAAATTACAATATAAGGTTTACTTGTTATCATTATACTAAATACAATAACTATATACTCTACAAATGCTTAGATATTTATATACATCTAGATTTATTTAGGCATGCTGTACTCTTACATTTGCACTTAATCAATTAGCAAGTGTCAACATCGCATGTTGTTGACAAAGTGTTTGGTGTATCTTTACTCTAAGGTCCTCTGTACAAGTAATTATTCTCTGTACTGCCTAAAAAGCATTGCTTTCTATGGGCTACTTGCTCAACGAAAAAAAAATAAAAAACATTATGGTGAAAATGTAAAATTTTACCTAATGAACATACATCCTAATCATAATTCACATTATAAATGAATAATCAAAGAGACACAGTATGTAATAACTATGGTAGCACAACTATAGTAATTCATATAACTATACAACTGAGTACAAGTGTGAGGTCAAACAGTTGTCCGCTTAACTGCCGGTAAACGATCCTAGTTTTCCCAACACTTAAACTGTATAATACTAATACTTCCTAACTTATGTTTTCCTCATATTAAATACTATATCAATCACATATAACCATTTGGTAAAATTTTACATCTTCACCATAATGGCGTCTGTTTACGAAACAAAATCGCATCTGCGCCTTGTCCAACTCCCTACTTTTGGTCATAGAAAACATTTGATTACTTCTATATTAATATAACCTAACCTAACATAACCAAACCAAACCTTAATCTATGATGAGAAATAACAGAACCATGTTTAAACCAAACAAAACTTTACTTTTCGAAGTCTTGAAGATGTGCAAGGAACCATTAACTCCTATTTTGTGTAAGATATTTCAGCAATCTCTTAATGAAGCTTGTATACCAAAAATACGGAAAACATCCGAAATTATACCGATACCAAAGAAAACACTGCCTATGTGTAAGAATCATTATCGACCGGTAGCTTTGATATCTGTCATCATGAAGTGTCTAGAAAAGATAATTAAAGATATATTGTTAAGGCAGGTTAACCAGTTCATGGATAATTATCAATTTGCTTATACCAAAAACCGGTGTGTCGAGGATGCTATCCTGTCTTTATTGACTATGTTTTAAATGTTTTATATAAAGGAAATACTTCTAGTTCTAAACGCTTTGTCAAGATACTATATGTAGACTTCTCAAGTGCTTTTAACACAATTCAGCCTCACCTAATGATGAGTAAAATGAGAAACATGAACGTAAATTCTAATTTGATTTTATGGATTAATAACTTTTTGACTCATAGACCACAATATGTCAGCTTTCAGGGTGCAATATCGAGTGTCATCATCACAAACACAG
>JAXIVD010001600.1:35171-37671 GCA_036785275.1 Cancer borealis
ATTATATGAAACCGGTTTGTGTGTGCTCCTTTTTTCGGCTAATCCCTTTTTTGGAGATATGTCAGCCTGGTATATAGATAGTAAGATGTTTACTCTCTTGCTTCTCTATCATCATCTTAAAATTACAAGCGGCTGTTGCAACAGTCTTAAGACCCTGTCAGACAACTCTCTTGTCCGCGTCTTTTCTCCCGCCTAAGAAATCCACAGCCTTTTCACTTTCGAGCAAGAATGCTGCTAAGTCAACGGTTTCTTCCCTGACTAAAAATAGCAACAACAAATTATATCTGTGGTTCCATGGAAGATTTTAGATGATGAGACTTTCTCTTAAACTCACTTGTAAGCCATAGACAAGGGAAAGATACCAGGGAGGAGAGTCTTCAAGTCCGTATATTGTTTTACTGTGTAGAGGAAGCTTTTTGGGTGGAGACGATTCCGCTGGATTGTCAAGCATAACAACACGAGTTTCCAAAAACTCCTCATTAGTCATTGTATGCTGATCTGAAAGAAAGCATAAACTAATACCATAGGTTTCCAAACTTTGGTCTGTGACCCAACTTTTAACGAGAAACATGAATGTTCATGGAGGTACTAGTATTGTGAGGAGGGGTTAATATTTATATACACTATATTTGATTTCAAAAATTTCAAATAACACAATTTAATGGTATGTTGTCGAATAAAGAAAAAAACTAATACTTAATACTAATATCAGAATCAAAATAAATAGGGAGCGTGAAAACTGGACTGTTATTTTTTTCTTCTAGTAATTGCAACTTACTTAAAAGAAGAGGAAGAAAGAAATGTAACAGTTACATGTGTGATATTGAAAGTCTGAGTGTTTGGCAGGAATGTGCTTTATATAACGTAATATGCTAGAAGAAATACAAACGGTTAACTTGCAATATAGGCACAAAACAAAATATAGGGTATTATTTTACATCTTCACCATAACGCTTTAGAAAGTTCAGGGTTATATTTTTGCATTACCTTGTGCATTTTGAGAAAGTTTTCTTTATTACATTAACGTCGTAGATTCTTAGTTAGTGAGATATTCAATGTTTCCTGTGAGACCTTCTCTTCGAAAAATAAAGCTTAGTTTGGTTTAAACAAGGTTCTGTTATTTGTCAATGTAGGTTAAGTTTAGGTTAAGTTACATTAATATAGAAGCTATCAAATGTTCTCTATGACCAAAAGTAGGAAGTTGGACGAGAAGCAGAGATAAGACACAGACGTAAACAAACGTCATTATGGTGAAGATGTAATATTTTAGCAAATAGGCACGTTACGGACATTTGGTTTCACAATTTGATTTAAAATTAACCGATAAGAAAAATTATAGGCGCTGAATAGTTGACTTGTGTTCACAAACGTGGGTCAAGATAATAATAGATTGGCATGTTAGGAGTTATTTTTCAGTAGATGTCTATGGTAGAGTGGTAAGGAGACATACAGTGTTGTAAAAGGTGTTGTGGCGTGACCATGTAGTCAAGATTCTTGGATTCGCAGCAGCGTGTGAGGAAAGGTGGAGCAAGACTCAGTCATGAAGTTGGTCTGTGTGATATTGTGGCCATGTGAAATGAGCCTATTATAAGGTGAGACAATGTTGCCAAAGAGCATTGAAAATACTTACTGCTAGAGGAGAAACTGTAGAAGGGATGATGGAAACGTCAACTAGGTGCAGTGCATTATATTACAGGCGTGAATGTACATCAACGGTGCAGTCTGGAGACAGAAAGTGTATATAATACATAATAGAGGCCTGTAGACAATCATTATAATAATATACATCCTAAATAATCATTATAATAAATAGTATTATCTTAGATCTTCACCATAATGCTCTAGAGAATTCAGGATGATATGATGCATTTTCAGAAGGCTTTCTCAATTACATTTCCGTCGCAAATTCTTAGTTAGTGAGATATTCAATGTTTTTTCTGAGAGCTTCTCTTCGAAAAATAAAGTTTAGTTTGGTTTAAACAAGGTTCTGTTATTTGTCAATGTAGGTTAAGGTTTAATTAGGTTAGGTTAGATTAGGTTACATTAATATAGAAACTATCAAATGTTCTCTATGACCAAAAGTAGGGAGTTGGACGAGGAGCAGAGGCAAGACGCAGCTGTAAACAAACGTATGGTGAAAATGTAAAATTTTACCTAATGAATATACATCCTAATCATAATTCACATTAAAAACAAATAATCAAAGAGACACAGTATGTAATAACTATGGTAGCACAATTATAGTAATTCATATAACTATACAACCGAGTACAAGTGTGAGGTCAAACAGCTGTCGGCTGAACTGCCGGAAAACGATCCTAGTTTTCCATACACTTAAACTTTATAATACTAATACTTCCTAACTTAAGTTTTCCTCTTATTAAATACTATATCAATCACATATAACCATTTGGTAAAATTTTACATCTTCACCATAACGGCGTCTGTTTACGAAACAAAATCGCTTCTGCGCCTCGTCCAACTCTCTACTTTTGATCAT
>JAXIVD010001600.1:42671-57671 GCA_036785275.1 Cancer borealis
CCGTGAATATATTTTTTTTTAAATCGAAAATTGCTGAAAAAATAGAGGTATCTTCCCAGTACTGTGTGAAGTATGAACATTATACGGCAACATCTACCCCCTCAAAGAATAATACTTCATATACGTAGTTTTGGGCGCACAAAATTCCGTTCCCGTTATCATGATAATATAACCCGATTTTTTTCAGAATCTTTTCCAATTATTTTATGTATATTGGTGAAAGACATGTTATTCATGGTAAAACCTAAGTGGCACCTCGGTCCAGGTGGTGGCGAGGAGGTAGCCGCCGTGCTTCAGTTTAGGCGTTTACATCAGTGGCCAAAACATCTGGTGTCCTTCATAAACACGTTTAGGCGTCCTGTTTGGATAGAGGAAGGTGCACATGCGCAAGATCACTTTTTTGCAGCAGCGGCAGGGACAACACATTCACCGCCAGTCTCCACAAGTCTTTAACGCACTGCTAGCTAGCAGTATCTCGTCTCCTGCCTGCATCTTGTTCCCTTTTATCAATAGTCATTCTTAACCTAACTCTATAATCCTCCGTGGCTATCCTAACGCTAAGTTTATTTCATTATTATCCTTATATAATATTTTAATGCGCTTCCTTAACAAAAGACGAACGTGAGGATGGAGTTATGACCTCTTGGGGCAAAGCTCATTTCCTCATACCTCGATAAAGCATTATTATTTATTTATTTTATTGGTTCTACTATATTTTCACATCCTAATTTACACGTAATAATGATTTTATTAAATTATAGTGGTGTTTATAGTGTATAAAAGCTGCTATATATTTTTTTTTTATCTGTACCGATACATCGATATATCCATATATCGAGGTTAATCTAGCGAGCCAAACATGACATAACATGATTGTTATGTACGATAATGCATCATATTTTTCTTTTTTAAATTTCCAATAACAGCATTTGCCTCGTCTTCTTTTACTATTAAATAAATACAGTAATATATATTATTACATTCTATACAGTATAGACTACACCATACTTGACAAGACACTCGCGACAATCGCTGACAGACGATATTACATTTAGGCCCTCTCTTAGACTCCGCTGCTATGAGTGATGACAGATAATACTTCATATATCAGTTCATATTCTACTTAGGACATTGTATTTCATGTCTTTACAATCAGTAATGATTGCTGAACCATGGCTGAACCTAAAAAAATATTTTACAACTTTTGCAAATAGGAAATTAACATAAAGATTACAAGTTTGAGTGAAAAATCGTGTGGGAGTTCCATATAAAGCATATTGTTTATAGCAAAAAAGTATGGCAAATTCGCAATCATTTCTGAAATAAAACATCACATATTGTGAAATCACCATTCCTGAATATGATTTGATTGTGATCAAATGTCATATTATCGTTATATCGACTTGGGAATTAATTTTTCACAACAATTCGCGTAGCTGAGAAAACTGAGCTGTGTGTGTGACGGCGAGACGTCCGTTGGTCTGTCAGAGTTAGTCAGTCACTGCCAGTGCAACCAAAAGAACGTACTATTGTAGCTACTAACTGGACACCGGACTCGTTTTAGCAGTAAGTATGCAACATTTGGTTAATGTAATGTCTGATTTATAAGATTTTAGGAGCATTTCAGTACTAAATTCATATAAAACTCCCTGTAGAAATTGAACGTAGAACGGTTGATGAACGGTGGATGATGAAACTTTAGTAGCGGTCATTATTTGATCATGGCTACCATCACCACTGTTATGTATTTAAAAATGACCGTGCGAATTTAACAAATAGATACATATCACGGTCATGGTCTAACCAAGTTAGTTAGACTATGATTGACCACGGCCACCTCAAGACCAATGGAATCCGTTAATTCAAAAATCGAATCTAGCTAACTACTCCTCATCCCACCCACCAGGCTCCCCCCGCCATACACACACATGGGTAATAAAGTAGGATAGTTTGTAACTTTTCAATGTTGTTATATGTTAACTTGGTGCAGTCTAAGTATTTTCTGGTTGTCTTCATCCAGTTAAAGTATTCACATTTGATTCTTCTCAGGATTTCCTTTAATAATTCATTTATGTTGTTTTCTTGCCTGGTAAATGTTGATGTTTTAGAGAAATATGGTTGGATGATTGAGTTCAGGCATAGGAATCTTCCCTCAATAATTCGGCAATGTTCTGATATGGTGGTCCCGCCGCCGTCGCCTCGCTCAGCTGCCAATGCTGCAGTGTTACCACGCTGGAGGAGCAGCGCTCCGTTCCAAAAAGCATACACACCCTTAACTTTCTACGTCAGCTTCTATTGTATGCTCTGAATCATGCTTGAAATAAGATTTGAAACTATTTCCAAATATTTTGTTTGTTTTCTACGTTTTCACTGAGCATGCCAGGATAAAAGGAAAAGTACGTACGCCGGGAAAGTGATGTATGGTGATAAGATCATTGGAAAGAACATTGCTAGATATAAGAGGAGGAGGAGGCAATGAAACCAACAAGTTGACTAGAAACCATCACCAATAAGGAATTACAATGGAGTTATTTTACACAGTCTCTGAGAAACGCTCTCTCGATGACACTCAGCAAACATCGTAAGTTGATTAGGAATGTTACGTTTTTTCTTCTTGATGTTATTTATGGGTATATGAAAGTATGAGTGAAGTATGAGTATGAGTGAATTGATTACGAGTGACTTAGGGTGTTGTGTTCAAGTTTTGGTTATATTTTACAATTACCCTCTCAACACTAAGGTGTTGTGTATCCTGCCATGCTCAGTGAAAACGTAGAAAACAAACAGAATATTTGGAAATAGTTTCAAATCTTATTTCAAGCATGATTCAGAGTATACAATAGAAGCTGATGTAGAGAGTTAAGGGTGTGCCTTTTGGAACGGAGCGCCGTTCCCCCAGCGTGGTAATACCGCAGCTCTGGCAGCTTTGGTTGAGCTGAGCGAGGCGACGGCGGCGGGACCACCATATAAGAACATTGCCAATAAATCTTGCTTTCATGCTGGATGCTCCTACTTCTCCTCTAAGAGTGCATGTTTGGGCATATTTTGGGGCACCAAGTATTTGTCTGTAAACACCATTTTCTATTATTTGTAATTTATTAATTTCAGTTTCTGTGAAGTTTAGAATATTGGACCCTGAACCGCCAGAAGACCTGCTTGCGGCAGCTACAGGGCACTTCTCGGGATACCTGGGCAGGATGTCCTTGGGTGACCTCTCTATGTGCTGCCAGAAGGAGCTCTTCTGGAATAGCAAGGAAAAGTACCAGCCCACCTTTGAGGGCTGGGACCCCGAGAAGTTCCATGCGTTGACACGCCTGTTGGACAGGGGGACACTAGACGGTGGGGAAGAAGTCCTACATTACCCTTCACCAACTTTGTGCCACATTACTTGCTTCGCCTTGAGTGTCTGGGACTCCCTAATCAACAACAAGGAGAGGAGGAATAAGTAAGTCAAGTTTATTTATATTACAGTACCATTATTTTTTTTTCTTTGATGGGGTAAACACCATCGGTACATACATACATACATACATATTTGATATGTTTAAATGCCATTATCTTACTCTGTGAGTGCTTACACACATGCATTAGGTTTTTTTTTTTTTTTACATTCTTCAAACGAATAGATTCTACAGACTAGTAGGTAATATAACTATAGGAATTAATCCATTAATTTATAAATTTAATTGTACTTCTGAGTATTTTTTTCGGATGGTTATTTATTTTTATTTGTATAATTTTGTGTTCACTTGTAATGTGCTAACATTCACATTTTATTTCAGGTTTTTTGATTGTGACAACCATAAGGACACATTCCTGCAGATCCTTGTTGGCTTGGCCAGGAAGTTCCCAGATTTTGAGGTGACACAGTGCTGTAATGGGCACAATGTAATCACCAAGATTCTCCCCGTCGTGGACGGCAACATTTTCAATGGTTTTGGCTCCAACTTGTGCAGGGACACAAACTCTGATGTTCACGCCAAGTTGCCCTTCAAACGCCAGGCCACCGGCGGCTGTGTGAGGGATACTAGAAGCCATGACCAAATGAAAAGGCAGAAGCTCCAGGGACAGAAAAAATAGGTGATGGAGGAGATAATGACTGCGTCTTACAAGCCAGTGATATGTGTCTCTCTTCAAGGGAGTTATACTTACTGATACTGCAGACAGTGTATTTTTTTCTGTGCAACAAAGATAGTTCTCCCCCTGCAAGACAGTGACTTGTGCTTTTCTTCAAAGGAGTTATACTTACTGCTACTGCAGACAGTGGGTTATTTTACTCTGCAATAGAGATATTTCTCCCCCTGCAAGACAGTGACTTGTGCTTTTCTTCAAGGGAGTTATAGTTACTGCTACTGCAGACAGTGTTATTTTTCTGTGCAACAAAGATATTTCTCCCCCTGCAAGACAATGACTTGTATCTCTCTGGACGCAAGTACGCCAATTCTTTGAGAGTGAGGCCATCATCAGGCGTGTCAACCTGGTGTGTCTTTCTCGATACACCTTGGAGGAGGTGGCAGAGGAAATGCAGACCGCCAGGGAGCAGCTGGTCATGGAGGACACTCGGGTGGTTCAGATGTTGATTGGAGAGCTCTCTGGTGTAGTCTATGGTATTGCATATTAGTATGGACTACATTGGCTATGTATGTATGCGTTTTCAGTTTAAAATTCCAATATTCCTGGAAATTATTGCAAATATGGTTTTTTATTGGTGTCCTAGGATTTAGTAATTGTCGCCCACTGATGACGTATGTTGACTAATTTGTTTTTGTTGCTCATAAACATATTCTCACATTATTCTGAGGTGTTTGCTTTTTGTTTGAGGTTTCTATGATGATTTTAAGTATTTTATTTAAATAAAACAAACAAAAAATCGCCTCAGGAACCATTTGCGAAAGACCCGATTTCGAGTGCACAATCACGTATGGTGTATTCTATGGTATTGCATATTAATATAGACTACATGGGCTATGCATGTAAGTGTTTTCAGATTGAGATTCCAATATTCCTGGAAATTATTGCAAATTTTGTGTTTTTCTTGGTTTCTTAGGATTTAATAATTGTCGCCCACCGATGACGTATGTTGACTAATTTGTTTTTGTTGCTCATAAACATATTCTTTACATCACTCTGAAGTATTTGCTATTTATTTGAGGTTCCTATCTTAATTCTAAGTATTTTATTTGATTTTTCTAAAAATCTGCCGTATGGCCTGTTTGCAAAAGGTCCGATTTCGAGTGTCCAGTCAAGTATGGTGTAGTCTATGTATACAGTTCTTCCTACCTAATAACACTTAGAATTTATTCGAAAATATATCCTGATATGAAACTACACATGCCCCGCCCTCCTCGCCAAGGTTAGAGGCCAACATGTCGCTATTTACTGGAAATTCCCTAACTTCAATCATTATGCTTGATATAGGTTTTTTTTATATCAAAAGCAACATATATAATATAAATCTTATGTATTAAACCCAATGTAATGGTGTCAAACATCTACCTTTCCTCTGATTTATTTGAAATATATCCCGTTGAGTGTCTTTGGTAGATGAAGTTGGATGTTGCTGTGACCTGATTGGTTGTTTGATCACAAGGCAAACGGAGAAATTCCTATCTTTGGTGGATTTGCCAAAACTTGCCAAGATTTTGCTTTTTTTAAAAGTCATCTTGACACTACATGTAAACGCCTGAAGTCAACTTGACACTACAAATAGTGTCAAGTTGGCTTGATAAAAAACAAAATCTTGGTAAGTTTTGGCAAATCCACCCAAGATACGAATTTCTCCGTTTGCCCTGTGACCAAACAACCAATCAGGGCACAGCAATATCCAACTTCATCTACCAAAGACACTTAACGGGATATATTTCGAATAAATCAGAGGAAAGTAAGATGTTAGTTTCCGCTGAATTATTCGAAATATATCCCGTTGACTGTCTTTGGTAGATGAAATTGGATGTTCCTGTGCAATATTCTTCTCACAATGCCTAAGATCTCTAAGAAAACCGCAGACATGCGTAAGAAGGCAACTCTGTCTGTAGCACGGAGAAGGAGATGGGAAGAGATGTTGAAGGTGGTGCCTTCCGATATCCTCACCTTGCGTGAATAATATCCTGCTTAGCAGGAAGGGATCAGGTGCCTGAAGCAAGTAAAATTACTTTAAAATATAAGAAAGACTATTGCAAAGATTCATGATAACACTGAAAATAAATCAGAACATAGTTTCAAAACTCTTGTAAGGTTTATTGACATCATACTATCTTCAAGCAAAAAAATTTTTTTATCGCTCGTTTCTCAGAAACGTAAGTTATTGTTATACAATTTGTATCTGATTTTGATGTATTAGGTATTCATGGATAGCGGGATGAATTTTTTTTCTTCAAACTAGCACTCCCACTTTTGCTCTAAGTTCATTAGAAACGTGTCAGTTATTTTTCATAGTAAAAATAGGAGAAATTTTTGTTTTCTTCACAGTGATAAAGATAGGCCAAAAACTCGAGCGCCGAAACTTATGATGAGTAGAATATAAGGTTAAAAATTAATAGACATTGCACTAAAATCCTGAGAGCAGATACAATACTACCGAACCTCATTTTTCTGCATTTTTTCGGTTATTACTTTTTTTTCTCATACACTACTTTTCTGATCTTAATGAAAATTACACTGTGAAGTCATTATTTAACCCGAAATACCTCATAATATTTGCAGTAAAATCCATCTGTAATTTTGATTTTGGGTGGGCGATTCCCTTAAGTCTCGTACTACTCATGGCCTGGATGACCTGATGCCCACTTAGTTCAACATCTTGATAGTCATATGACCTTAGTGCTAATTATTCAAGTCCTGTTTCTATTCAGTCGCAATTCTTGTCGTCCATCTTCTGTTTATCAATACTTTTTCAAGTGGAGGGTGGGAGGGATGGAATGCAAGGAGTAGAGAAATCATTAGTATTGTCTGATGTACAAACATACAATTTGTGATATACTACTGAATGAATTTTAAAGAAAACATCCTTGGTATAAGGCAAATACCTTTTTCAAACAAATATTTTGAAAACTTGTGAGTAATTCAAAAAGTATTTACGTATTTCCAGCTACACATATGTGAAGAACACTTGCTTACTATACATCATTGCACATCTCCCAGCTTTCAAGCCTCTTATTAATATCTGTTTTTATTTTTTGAGAAAAAAGCAGATATAAAGTTTTAAATGTTTGATGCCAGATTTTGCTTAAAGTCTTTTTTTAAAACTATGGTATCGAAGCCATTTAGTACAAATGGAAAATTACCTCCTTTAGAGAGCAAAATCAATACTACACACAGAGAGAGAGAGAGAGAGAGAGAGAGAGAGAGAGAGAGAGAGAGAGAGAGAGAGAGAGAGAGAGAGAGAGAGTGAGAAGAGAGAGAGAGAGAGAGAGAGAGAGAGACAGGAAAGAGAGAGAGAGAGAGAGAGAGAGAGAGAGAGAGAGAGAGAGAGAGAGAGAGAGAGAGAGAGAGAGAGAGAGAGAAAGAGAGAGAGAGAGAGAAGAGAGAGAGAGAGAGAGAGAGAGAGAGAGAGAGAGAGAGTGTGTGTGTGTGTGTGTGTGGTGTGTGTGTGTGTGTGTGTGTGTGTGTGTGTGTGTGTGTGTGTGTGTAGTAGCAGTAAGTAGTATTTTCAACGTCGTACAACCGACGCCCAACCCAACAAGAATTAAATGACTCAAGGCGAGATGCTATAGGACGTTTAACTTCTGATCTTTCACTAGTTTCTGATTGGGGTAGAGCAAATCTTGTTGTGTACAATGCCTCAAAAACTCAATTTCTACAATTATCTACTCGACATAACCTTCCAGACAACTATCCCCTCTTCTTTAACGACACTCAACTTCCCCTCTCCTCCATATTAAACACACTCGGTCTATCCTTTACTAAAAATCTAAACTGGCAATTTCATATCTCTACTCTTGCTAAATCAGCTTCCAAGAAGTTAAGTGTCCTATGGCGTCTGCGTCCATTTTCTCTCCCTCTCAGCTGCTTACTCTGTACAGGGGCCTTATTCGCCCATGTATGGAGAATGGCTCTCATGTCTGTGGGACTCAACTCATACAGCTCTTTTAAACAGGGTGGAGTCTAAAGCTTTTCGTCTAATCAACTCTCCTCCTCTAACTAACTGTCTTGACTCTTTAAGTCACCGCCGCATTGTTGCTTCTTTATCTATCTTCTACCGCTATTTTCATGCTGACTGCTCTTCTGAACTTGCTAACTGCATGCCTCCCCCCCCTCACGCGGCCTCGTTGCACAAGACTTTCTACTTCTTCTCAACCTTATTCTGTCCATCTACCTAATGCAAGAGTTAACCAGTATCTTCACTCTTTCATCCCTTACACTGGTAAACTCTGGAACTCTCTTCCTTTGTCTGTTTTTCCACCTGCCTATGACTCAAACTCTTTGAAAAGAGGAGTGTCAAGACACCTCTCATACTAAATTGAACACCCCCCCATTTTTTATTTCTCCTACTATCTTCTTTACAGGGTCTGGCGACAAGCGGGATTATTTTTTATACTTAAAATTTTTCCCCTCAGCCGGTACCCTTTTAATGTAAAAAAAAAAAAAAAAAACTTTCTCCTTTCTCTGTTCTCATTACAAATAGCTTTTTCTACCTCTACCTGCTAAAAACCACATATGAAAGCCTCTACCTTCTGAAAACAACACATTGGGTGTCTTTACCTGCAGTCAGTGTCTCGATCTATTACAACAAAACACAAAGCTCTGTACCCGCTGAAAAACACAAATAGGCGCCTATCACTATTGTTCTCACTTTTTTTATTGAATTGCATCAAGCTCGATATGTTCCGATTTTTTTGTTAATTCATCATATTCTTTCTTTAAAATTTCGGGTGTTGGTGGAATCTTCTCTAGACTAGATTGAAACAGCTGACTACGTGCTTCATCCTATACTATCCTATACTATCTTGTCAAAGAACTTTCAGGCTGTTACAGTGTGTGTGTGTGTGTGTGTGTGTGTGTGTGTGTGTGTGTGTGTGTGTGTGTGTGTGTGTGTGTGTGTGTGTGTGTGTGTGTGTGTGTGTGTGTGTGTGTGTCTGTGTGTGTGTGTAATAATAATAATAATAATAATAATCGGTTTATTGTTGAGGCAGTCAAGGACTGAAAATATGCATTTGGGGAAAATTTAAACAGAAGTAAATCTTAAAATTTATTTTGGTGTCTGGTGACACGAGTTGGGGCTGGAGCGTCAGGCGGCAGAAGGTCACGGTGTCGGGGATGATGTAGCAGACTGCGGCCGAATCCATGTAAGACTTCCCGTTGCCTCGCGGACAACCTCGGCAGACTGAGGGTGGTCAGGGCATCGTCGTAGTTGACATAAGCAGGGCCTAAGATGACTTTACACGCCCTTTTCTGCACTCTCTCAAGTTGCAGCTGTTGTGTGAGGTTGAGAGAGGGTGACCATGCTGGGGAGGCATACATGAGCTTGGGGAGGATGAAGGATGTGTATACTCCCTTTAACTAATCAGCCGGTGTTCCCAGTGTCCTGAGTCTGCGCAGCATGTAGAGTCTGTAGGAGGCTGCCTTGACGATGTTCGAGACGTGCTCCTTCCAGGTGAGTTGATCATCCAATGTGATGCCAAGTAGTTTGGTTGACTGAAACACTTGGAGGGGATGAGGGCCGATTAGGAGTTGGGGGGGTGGCACTGCTGCTTTGAAGGTACAAAAGTGCATCACCACGGTCTTGGTGTGGTTGATTGTCACTTTGTTCTCTTCTGTCCACGCCTGTAGTCTGTTGACGGTGGATTGGAGTGGAGAGTAGTCAGGGGCCCTGGTGTTGATGGGGATGCCTACGGTACTGTCGTCCACGTACTTCCACCGATGCGGGGTGTCGGTGAGGGCATCGTTGATGAGTGTCAAGAAGCACAGTGGATCCATCTTGGTGCCCTGCGGGACCCCGCAGGTCAGTCGTTGTAGGGAAGAGATAGAGCCTTGATAACGGACAGGTTGCCGGCGCCCACTGAGAAAGTCGGCCAGCCACGCTGTCAGGTTAGGATTTAGTCCAAGATTTATGGCCTTGGTGATGACAACAGTGTGATCTACAAGATCAAAGGTTTTTCAAAAGTCTACAAAAGCGAGAGCTAGAGAGGTGTCCCGCTTGTCCAAGTGGCTGTGTATAAAATCAAGGAAGTTGACCAGACAGTGAGTAGTGGAGGAGGATTTCATGTTGCCAAATTGTTTAGTGTCAATGGATTTATTAATGTTTGAGTAAGCCCAGTTAAAGACAAAATCTTCACAAATGAGGCTGGGGATGAGTGTGATGGCGATCGGTCTGAGCTCATTATAGGACTGTGGACTAGTGGTTTTAGGAATGGAGGTGACGTAAGATGTTTTCCAGTCACTGGGGCATGAATTTTGTGAGAGTGAAGCATTAATGATGGAGCAGAGAGGGATGGCGAGTTCTGGGGCAAATTCTTTTTATTTTAATGGGCAAGTCAGTTGGTGAGGTGGATCTATTGTGTTTGAAATTTCGTATCTTGGTGATAACATCAGCCTCTAGGACAGTTGGGGGTGGGGACGGAAAAGGGAGATAGGCTGGTAGGAGAGAGGTGTTAAGAGCAGGAAGGCTTTGTGAGATATCGGCGAAGTGCGCGTTTATCTCCTCAGCTGCTAGGTCAGAGGATAAGTGGGAGGTACAGAGGAGAGGGGATGATTGCTTATTTAGACCACAGAGAGCTTTGATCTTGCAGTACCACTGTTTGATATTGGCCTGTTTGAGGTGGTGTAATTTGGTAGGGTAGAAGGACCCCTTGGCGGCCTTAATTTCCCTTATGACCCTGTTCCTGAATCTCTTGTAGAGGATAGTGTCCGTGTGGAAGGCTCTGTCTCTCTGACTGAAGAGTCTTTTGATGCGGGGCGTGATCCACGGGGCATCAGAAGGTTGTACCGGGAAGCTATTGACTGGGAAGAAATGGTGGAAAGCTTCCGTGGTCGTGCGAGTGTAGTTGCTCCACTTGGTGTGCACATCCTCGACACCAATTACTTCGGTCCAAGGATGTTGAACCACCCATTGTCCAAACTCCCTCATGGCAGAGTCTGGCATTGGTCTGTAAGTTTTGGTGATTGTTGTTGTTGGCGCTGATAAGGTGGGCGCCGGGGTTCACTGTATGGTGAGGTGATTGCTGCGACCCATGGGTGGGAGAGGCCGGGGAGGCAAGTATTGCTGGCTCAGGTCAGTGATGATAAGGTCGAGGGTTGTTTGGCCATGGGTAGGGAACCCCACGACTTGAGTGAGATGTAGCTGGTTTAGTAGCTGGTTTCACTTACGTCCAAGCGGTTAAAGTCCCAGCAGATAACCATCTTGGCCGAAGGGTATCTCACTCGTAGAGCATCAGCAGTGTCTATGAGATGATTAATCAGCAGCTGTGCAGTGGGGGCACGAGGAGGGTGGTACACGACACAGAATATAATGGACGCTGTATGGCGAGGGTGGCAAGGAGGTGTGTGTGTGTGTGTGTGTGTGTGTGTGTGTGTGTGTGTGTGTGTATGTGTGTGTGTGTGTGTGTGTGTGTGTGTGTGTGTGTGTCTGTGTGTGTGTGTGTGTGTGTGTGTGTGTGTGTGTGTGTGTGTGTGTGTGTGTGTGTGTGTGTGTGTGCGCGCGCAGGCCCGTCGCAGCACGGCAAGCAAACTAAGTCCCGAGGCCCCGAGCTACCTTGGGGCCCCAAACAATGACTGGTTATGAATAAAATGCTACGACAAATTGTATAATCATCCCTTGAAATTTTGTGATGATCCATGCATGATGTGAGTTATTTGACCAGATTTTTAAAATGTAAAATCAGGACATCATACACACACACACACACACACACACACACACACACACACACACACACACACACACACACACACACACACACACACACACACACACACACACACACACACACACATACATGCACGCACACGCACGTAAACAGTGTGTCTATGCTGTGGTTCCTGTAGGCCTTGGGCGGGCGGGGCTGGGTTTGTGAAGCATAGGTTTTTTTTCGGGATAGGGGGCGGGCGGTTGGTATCCATTTTGCTTGGGGCCCCCAAATGCCTTGAAACGGCCCTGCACATGCTAGTGCTACCCTCCACCTCGGTAGAAACCCTGACCATAATGTATATACACTAACGGACTCTTAGTTAAGTCCCTGTCTCACCGATGCCCGGTAAAGGCCGAATCACGCCGAACTGGGTTAGTACGGTACGGCCATGGAAAATTCGGCATTTGTCGGTGGCTACCCTGTGCACATCGTGCTACATCGGCACGCACCGGGTAGCGGCCAAAAAAGTTATTGTCGACAATTAACACCGTGTCTCTGCCGGGCAGGCACCGTGCACGTAGCAGCTTTTTTCCGGGAGTCTATCGCCTTTTACCGGGTCAAATTTTTCCCCCTGGTGTCCTAGGATATGGCAACATGCACACAGAACGGTTCTTGATTTATTCGTCTATGTTACTCAGTAATATTTGTAAGCCTTCAAAAGGATGGGTATTACCTTTTGAATCTCATAAATAAGAGAAAAAACTCACTATTCAAGATGCTGATGCCTTAGATTAGGAAGATGGTAAACCCGTGATTACTGTGTAAGTCTCATCTGCGTGAAAAGTGTATATTTGTTTTTCTTAAAGAATCGTTATTGTAATCCCTATAGCTTTAGCAGCGGTAATTACATAGGTTTCAATCAGATACAGTGCGGCTCTTCCAACTTCATTGCAATGTCGTTTGATTTGCCTAGACAAAGGCAAGGCAAGGTTTGCTGCGCATTGATATCTTACAAAACCTAATCACGTGCAAAATTATCATATATGAATAAAATATATAGGCCAACTTTCTTATAATCTTGTGTTTCAGTCACCGATTCATTTATTTCGTTCAGGAGCAGCAATGAATTCATTTTAGATATACAGCTTTATTTATACACAAACTCCTGTTAGAATGTCTGGTGTAAGAAAAGTTCCCACTTAACAGTTTTGTAAATAAGAACATAAGAAGAACATAAGAAATGAGAAGACTGCAAGAGGCCAGTTAATGACTTACACGAGACAGCTCCTTGTCCCCCACTCTTGGAATAATCCAATATTTAGCCATCCCATCTGTCATCCCTATCCATACTCTGATCCAACCGTCTTTTAAAGCTACCTATTGACTCAGCACTTATTACGTGTCTACCCAGCCTATTCCAATCGTTCACGACTCTGTTAATGAACCAATATCTACCTATGTCTGTCCTGAATCTAAGTTTTTCTAGCTTGTGCCCATTTCCACGTGTCCTATCTTGACTACCAATTTCTAAAACCTGATCAATGGTTCCCTCATTAATTTCTTTTACCCATTTGAAAACCTCAATCATATCCCCTCTTGCCCTCCTCTCTAGGGAGTGGAGATTAAGACGTTTTAATCTATCTTTGTAGGGTAAATTTCTCAGCCCCTGAATCATCTTGGTCATTCTTCTCTGGACTACCTCCAAGGAGCCTATATCCTTCCTATAATAAGAAGATCAACATTGAGCTGCATAATATAGGTGGAGTCTAACGCGCTAAATACAATTTCAGAATGACCTCAGAACTCCTATTCGTCACACACCTACTAATAAATCCCAGTATCTTGTTGGACCTATTTCTAGTTATAATACACTGTTCCCTGGGGCGCAATTCACTGCTTACTTAAATATTTTTTTGTCATTCTCTTTGCACTCAAATAAACCCACGTTCCTCATAAGCTTTCCCTTTTTATTCTGATTCATTGCAAAAGAATATTTATTAGATCAACAAATAAGATTACGGAAAGGAATAAATAATTGACGTCATGGACTAGCAATACGTGTGTACTGTTACCAGTGAGTTCATCACAGTTTTCACCACCTGTACCACGCATTCCATCAATGTGCTACCTCACATAAGCTATCCATAACTTTGTTATACGCATCTCAACCATTGCTACGATTAATTTTTCGAAGGAACAATTCACTTGAGCGTAGGTAAAGGTAAAAGACCTGTAGACTATCCATTAAATGACAATACCTTAGGCCCATTTATGCCTAAGGTCAGAATTTTGAAAATATTGTTGTATATCTTTGCACATAGGTTCAATTAGATGCACATAATACATACATGTTGCTTTATTTATCAAATTTCATTCAATGTGTAAAATATATGCCGTCCAATATTTAGGACTTAACTTAACATTCCACTTGTTATCAATAAATGTTATACTGGTGTTATGCAGACATGAATAACTACATAAGAAAAATTTTCTTTCTCCTTTAGAAATTTTAGCCTAGAGCATCTTCATCAACATATTACATTCCACTGCAGGACATCTTACTGAATGTGATGTTCTTTGAAGCATTTCACATGAACACCACGGTCACACTTTTCGCATCTTGTTATTGTCTTCATATGGCAGTGGGCACAACGTGTTTGAACACTCTGTGGAACAACCCAGTGTGCATGCATGTCATATCGAGCCTCATTTGGTCTACTCCTTGGTCGTCCTCGCTTGCCACTGCATGGAGGATTTGCATATCGTTCCAAGTAGAAACGTGCAATGCTGCGCCTAAATGCAAGGAGATCCATCGCATCCTTACCCTCACACACTTTGTGCAATTGCCAAGCATTGTTGATTTCTACATCAATACAATATGTCACAATACATGCATACCATTTCTTTCCCCTTATTGCTATTCTATACTTTGACACATTCTGGTCCATTCTGTCAACTCCACCCATGTGTTCATTATACACTTTCACCATATGTGGCTGCTTTACTTGGATGCGATTTTTTTCTTTGGCAGAATAACGTGATACCTTGGAAACTGGTTCTATGCCTACTGCATTTGAGCACACATTTACCACATTGTTGTCGTTCCAGCGGTACACAATAATCTCATCATTTGTGTCTACTCTGTAATCATACACCCCTCTCTCTTTCTTTTTCAATTCTTGTTTCTTTACAAGAGGACATTTTTCAACTCTGT
>JAXIVD010001600.1:60427-80714 GCA_036785275.1 Cancer borealis
AGGAGGGAGGGAAGTCGGTAAGGGATTAAGGAATTAACACCTCTCGGCCTGGTGTCCAAGAGGGAATGGAGGCTATAGTACATGGGCCGCCCGTGTCATTGCGGAGGACCATCTGGCCTGAATCCTCAAAAGACGCGTGGAGAGAATGGTGGGGCCGGAGGAACTGAACCACGGGTGATGGACGTTGAAGTCATCGGCAACGAGCACCATCTCAGCAGCAGCAAGCCCAAAGACATCATCGATGTCGAGCTCTGCTGCTACTGGCCTGTAGATGTTATACAGGTAAAGCTGTCGATCTGGGAGGCGGACAATGACAGCCTGCACCTCTACCCCATCCTCACAGGAGAGGGAGTGTGGCTCTTCGCGGCAGTCCAGCCAGCGACGGGCAAAGATGGCGAGTCCCCCCTTGCTCCTCATTGCGTGGTAGGTGGAAGGCAGTAAAGCCAGGTAGCGTGGCAGTAGTGTCTATCGGGAGAAACGTCTCCTGGAGGAGGAAAATGTCAACTTTGTCCCGTCTGCACACTTCTAAGAGAGAGATGTAGTGGGCGCGGAACCCCCTGCAGTTCCACTGGCAGAGGCGTAGAGGGCCGAATCTGCGCTCACCGGTGGTGTTGGTGGGCTCGGGTGAGCTGGACGCAGGCGAGAGTCGGACAGACGAGAATGGGGGACAGGGGGAGTCGCCGAAGGCACCCCATGAGGCAGCTGGGTAAGCGAAGGGGAAAGTGGCTTGTTCTGCTGCTGATGCTGGAGTGTCAGCGGCTGGGTTTTTTCCCGGTGACCTTGTCTACTATTTCCGTCGCCATCTTGTCCACGACTACTAGCTTTCATGTCCATTGTCACGCCGGTCACCTGCTGGAAGGCTGTGGCCGACATGAGCGTGAGGTCCTTTACCATGGTGTGCAAGAGATCGGCTGTCATAATGAAGGCACCTGCTGGGAGGCTCAGCTGTGGGATAGGATGAGGCGGAGTCAGAGCTGTAGGTGGTGACAGGGCGGCCGAGGCAGGCGCGCACGACTGAGGAGACACACTCTTGGTTCGTGGCGAGCGTGTGGTTGACGAAGGCGGACGAGTGGCCTGAAGTGGTGGTAGTGCAGGCGTGTCGGGGAGAGGGGGAAAGTCCTGTTGGGTGTCGCAGGGCCCTGAACGTGATTGCTAATAGTGATGTGTGGGTGGTACAGTGTGCCGCTGCTGCTGGCACCAGACAAAGGTCCCGGGTGGCACAGGGGCTATAGAGGTCCTTTGCTGATCCTGAACCCAGGAAACATGCCGTTCCCGGTCTTGATGAACGCGCTGGAGTCTTGCAGGGCAAGCCGGGTTCCACGTATGGTGCGCAGCACCGCAGTTGACACAACGGTGGCGGACTTCCTTCTTCTCTTTGTAAAGTGTGAGGCACTTCTCCGTCCAGTGGCCTCCCCTGCAGACCCGTCAGGTGACAGCGCGGCTGCAGTTGTCCTTGTGGTGACCATAACTCTGGAAGCGGAAGCAACAGAGGGGCTCGCGGGTGTATGGGCGGAGGTAAGACATACCCCAGTTGCCCAGATCGATGTGAAGAGATAATGGGCCCCGGACGGAAACAAGGACTTGCCGTGTCTCGTCCCGCTGTCGTGGTGTGAGACAGCGGATGGCTTCCTCCACCTACGGGTGGCGTAGTAGCAGAGCAATGGGCATACCAAGGGGATAACCCATCACTATGCCCTTCGAAAGCTGCACCGCTGGTTCCAGTTTTAACAGTTTAAACCAATTGGATGGTTCCGAGGCCAGTCTGTCGAGAGTGATGAAGGTGACTTCGTCCTTGGGAAGGAGAACAGAGCTGTTGTCCTTCCCAATGAGGTTCCGCATCGGCAAGTGTGGGGTGTTGGGGTGTTCCTCCTCCAGGACCGCCATTGCATCGTCGGGAAATCCTCGGTGGTGGGAACCCTGAAGACTGGGAAGACGGTGTGAAGAGGGGCTTGGCGCATCACACTCACAGAGGGAAGTGCAGGCTGGTGAGCGGGAGGAAAGACAGGCGCGTAGTGAGTGGCAGTGCGAGCAGGTGGTTGGCTTGGTGCGGGACAGGAGTCGTTTCCCGACGGTGTGACAGGATTTTTAGCTGAGCCCACGCGAGAGCGGCGCTTCTTGCTGATGACAGTGGTGAAGCCATCACCTTGGTCATGTGTAGAAGCAGGGGGAGGCGGTGGTGGCATGGAGTCGTCAGCGTGGTGAGGAGGCGGGCGAGAGGTGTCCGTGGCGAGCGTAGTAGGAGAGGCGGCGCAGAAAGTGTCAGTGGGTGGTCGAGGGGACGAGGAATTCCCGGCAGAGGCAGGTGTCGTTAACTGAGGTGGTTCCGGGCAAGTGGCGGCAGAGATCGATGCACAGACAGTGCCAGAGGTGTCAGGTTGAGGCGTGAGCCTCTTCCGCACCACCTTGACAGGGTGGTTCGTGCCCGTGAAGGAAAGTGATCCATTGCTGGATGTGGAGTAGTGGCGTTGCCGCTTAGTAGAGGTAATGGCAGTGTCCATGTTCAGCAGCAGGTCATTTGCTTGTCCGCGTGCCACACACGGCACGGGACGCGGGATCTGGGACGATTTCCCACTCATGAGAGCATTTAAAAGTTTAACAGCAAAACACAAAACAACACAGACACACAACACAAGCAAAAACACACAACACAAGCAAAAACACACAATACAATTTCACACAAAACTAAAACACACAACACACAGTTCGACCTACAGCCCCGGCTGTAGACTCCAGCCACCCGGAGGCGTCGAACTGGTAGCCGGGACTGGTCCCAATGGGGAGAAACAGCTAAAGATCGCTGAGGTGACAGCAGAAACAGGGGGCAATAGAAGAGCCCCTAAAAAAAAAAGGGTTACACACCTGGCCCCACCCCAGATGACAGAACCACCATCGGTGGTGCCACTGGTGTATCGCAGGCTATCCTGATGGGGGAGGGTCTCCAGCAGGAAGGAAATTGAAAAATAAAGACTAAGGAACAGAGGGAGGCCCTAAAGATCCCCAACTGTGATCCCGTCCTCACCCGCAAGACCGGCAGGTAGCTGAGGGTTACTCTCAGCACCCGTTGGACCTCAACAGGTGAGGAGGGTAGTCCCAGGTAGGGGGGTAAGGAAAGGGTAGGGTAGGTATTAGGGCCTATCCTGGCAGCTCCCTCACCGGAAAGGTGACATATCGAAAGCCTTCGATAGAGTCTGGCATAAATCTTTAATTTCTAAACTACCCTCCTACGGATTCTATCCTTCTCTCTGTACCTTCATCTCCAGTTTCCTTTCCGACCGGTCTATTGCTGCTGTAGTGGACGGTCACTGTTCTTCTCCTACATCTATCAACAGTGGTGTTCCTCAGGGTTCTGTCCTATCACCCACTCTCTTTCTATTATTCATCAATGATCTCCTAAATCTGACTCTCTGCCCTATCCACTTCTATGCTGATGACACCACTTTGCATTTTTCAACGTCGTACAACAGACGCCCAACCCAACAAGAATTAAATGAATCAAGGCGAGATGCTATAGGACGCTTAACTTCTGATCTTTCACTAGTTTCTGATTGGGGCAGAGCAAACCTTGTTTTGTTCAAATGCCTCAAAAACTCAATTTCTACAACTATCTACTCGACATAACCTTCTAGATAACTATCCCCTCTTCTTCAATGACACTCAACTTCCCCTCTCTTCCACATTAAACACACTTGGTCTATCATTTACTAAAATTCTAAACTGGCAATTTCATATCTCTACTCTTGCTAAATCAGCTTCCAAGAAGTTAGGTGTCCTATGGCGTCTGCGTCCCTTTTTCTCTCCCTCTCAGCTGCTTGCTCTGTACAGGGGCCTTATCCGTCCATGTATGGAGTATGGCTCTCATGTCTGGGGGGGCTCAACTCATACAGCTCTTTTAAACTAGGTGGAGTCTAAATCTTTTCGCCTAATCAACTCTCCTCCTCTAACTGACTTTCTTGATTATTTAAGTCACCGCCACAATGTTGCATCTTTATCTATCTTCTACCGTAACTGCATGCCTCCCCCCCTCCCGCGGCCTCGCTGCACAAGACTTTCTACTTCTGCTCATTCTTATTTTATCCATCTATCTAATGCAAGAGTTAACCATTATCTTCACTCTTTCATTCCTTACACTGGTAAACTCTGGAACTCTCTTCTTTTGTCTGTTATTCCACCTGCCTATGACTTAAATTCTTTCATAAGAGGAGTGTCAAGACACCTCTCATACCAAATTGAACTGCCCTCCCATCTCTATATTTCTCCTACTGTCCCCTTTACAGGGTCTGGCGACAAGCAGGATTTTATTTTTATACTTCATTTATTTTTTCCTTAGCCAGTACCCATTTAATGTAAAATAAATAAAAAATAAAAATAATAAAATAACAGACTTGATAGGAAAATACGGTATTATTTTACATCTTCACCACAATGCTCTAGAGAATTCAGTGTTATATGCTTGCATTACCTGATGCATTTTGAGAAGGTTTTCTTCAATTATAATTACGTCGCAAGTTCTTGGTTTATGAGATATTCAATATTTTCTGTGAGACCTTATTTTCGACAAATAAGGTTTAGTTTTGCTTGAACAAGGTTCTGTTATTTGTCAATGTAGGTTAACGTTTGGGTAATACAGGTTATGTTAGGTTAGGTTGATATAGAAGCTATCAAATGTTCTCTATGACCAAAAGTAGGGAGTTGGACGAGGTGCAGTCCGAAGATGGAAACGTAAACAAACGCCATTTTGGTGAAGATCTAAAATTTTACCAAAAATATCTTAATTATATCTGACATGTAAGTATTAACCTCGGGAGAAGACACTAATGTTATCTCCATATTATTCCTCAGCTACTTTCATTTTCAATTTTTACACAGTGCAGTCTCCCAATGTATATACTTTTGTACATACTTGTATTCATTGATGTATATGGGTTTATGTCTTGAATGTTTGTTTACAATCTAAGATAATTTAATCTAATGTATTTACAAGTCAATAAATCTTCTTGGTTTTCTATCATGTTTACCTTAAAAGACATTATTTTTTAAAGTAAATTACAACAATAATTTTATATGAATACTCAGATGGCTTGGACACCTGAAAAGACTGGGTGAGTTGCCAAAAAGTATGTACAAAGCTGGGATCACCTTCAGGGTAACGCAATCCTTCAGTTCACACTTAGAAAACTAATTTATGAAAACATAAAGTTAATTAAATGTATTCGAAACTGCTGGTAAATAAATCTACATAACCACTGCTCGAACGATATCAATATAAATATGAAGTCCTACATACTATCCATAATGTACTTAACACATTTGTGAAGATTTTAGGTGGTGCTCGTCATTAAAATCAAATATAGGCCATAAGGTATCCGGTGATTTTTTCGAATCAATTGCTCGACAGTAAATTGCTCGAAATATAATATCGTTTACAATCAATTGCTCTAAAAGCAGATTACTTGAAAAAAGTAGTTTAATGAACAATATCCAAAAATAAGAAAAAGAAATACAACTTTATTATTGATAATTGAACAGCTAAAATCAAGAACGAGTACATTTCTATTTAGGTTAGTTTATTATTTAGAGCAATTTACTGTTGAGCAATTGATAGTTTGAGAAATTATTTCTCGAGCAATTAATTTCGAGAAATTTACCTATTTTCAGGCTATAATATAGCAATCCGAAAAAAATCTAGAGTGAAATGCCTAACTTTTGGGTAATGATATATAAGTCTTATATAACCGAACCTAACCGAGCCAAACCGTACCTAACCAAACCTAATCCAACCATAACCTTATGTAACCTAACCATAACCAGTATTATTTTAAATCTTCATCAGAATGCTCTAGAGAATTCAGGGTTGTATTTTTGCATTACCTGTTGCATTTTGAAAAGGTTTTCTTAATTAGAATTCCGTCGCAATTTCTTAGTTTGTGAGATATTCAATGTTTTCTGTGAGACCTCTTCGAAAAATAAAGTATATTTTGGTTTGAACAAGGCTCTATTATTTGTCAATGTAGATTAAGGTTTGGTTAATTTTGATTATGTTATGTCAGAATTATTTTCTGATAGATTTTGATGTGTTTTGAATTAATCTGAGATTTGTTTCTTATGCCAGGCCTTTTTTTCCCCTAGGTAAAAATTGCCACTAAAGAGTCAGATTAATTCAAAACCATCAAAATCAATAGGAGAAAAATTGCTATAAGTAAACCTAATTAAATATAAGCAAACCTAATTAAGCCTATTCCTAAGATGACCTACTCGATATCTCGTTACCTGTATAATGCACTACAAATTCAACCTCAGATACTTGTTCAGATAGGTTAGGTTAGGTTTAATTAGGTTTGCTTGGGTTAGGTCAGGTTCAATTAGGTTTGCTTAGGCTTACTTAAAGAAATTTTCTCTCTTATTGATTTTGAATTAATATGACTTTTTTGTGGCAATTTTTACCTTGGGAAAAAATGCATGTCATAACAAACAAACATCAGATTAATTCAAAACACATCAAAATTTATCAGAAAATATTTGTTTTGTCCAAAAAACGGACTGAGTCGTATTCCGAATCTTTAGCTAGGTTAATTTAGAAGCTATCTAATGTTTTCTACGACCAAAAGTAGGGAGTTGGACGCGTTGCAGACATTTTATTTCGTAAACTGACGTCAATATGGTGAAAATGTAAAATTCTACCCCATAAGCTAACCTAACAAAACTTGAAAGATACTTTACCAGCTAAATAATAGTTAGCAACCCCTGAAACATTTACAGATGTGTTGAGTACACTATTTATAGTATGTACGACTTCATATTTTCATCGATATCGTCGAAGCAGTAGTTATGCAGAAATACCAAACTACTTACTGACATTCATTGTATTTTGTCTTCCCTCCAGAACCCCGCACTCTCACAGGTCCCCAGAATTGTTGGAGGTTGATGAGGATGTCTTATTATATATGCATTTGCGACGAAAATGAATGTCAAAATCGTTCGAAATGGATCAATAGCTATACGAAGAGTGTGTTATTTACCTACAAATGCATTGGGAGGAGCTAGAAATTTACCAGTCACACAATCATCTACGCAATATCACCACGCTCACAAGAGTTTACGGCTTATTTAATCTCCTCACATCTTCTTGCCACCTAAATACTGCATTTACTGCGGCTATAATTGCTCCAGACTCTATTATATGTTAATCAGCAAGCTTTTTTCTACTGCGATAAGGGTGCCCACGAAAAGGGTGCGCCGCCATCTTGGATCAGTCAGCTGCTCATCTCAACACGAAAAAAAAAAAAAAAAAAAAAAAAAAAAACCATCGACGTGCTTGCTGTCCAATAGCGTTCAATAGCTGAAATCTGCCCCTTCCCCCACCCCGCTGAACTCGCCCTTAGTCACAGCTATCTGAGTGAACGTGTACTACTGATAGCCACCTGCCAGAATTAATACTCCCACTTCGATAATTGTCAATTTACTCTGTATGAGCTTTCAGTCGAAGATTACTAATAATATAAAGGCGCGCGCGCACACACACACACACACACACACACACACACACGTTGGAAGTACGTTGATGATTCAACAGTAGCAGCCGTCATCAACAATTCATCCCCAGGCTACCATCTATTACAGGACATCCTGAACAACTTACAAACCTGGTCAAATACCAATCACGTCACCCTCAGCCACAACAAGACGGTGGTGATGGTGTACAACCTCGCCACTATCCCCAGTCAGCCCCCAGCCTTCACCATCGGAGACTACACTCTGGACGTCATGCATTCCACCAAGATCCTCGGCATCACCATATATGACAGACTGTCCTGGAACCAACATGTTTTCACCACCGTCTCCCCGCATCATTCAGGCTGCACTTGCCTCATCGGCGTACCACTACCTGAACTGACCAACATTTACAAGTGCTTCATCCTCCCAAAGCTGACCTATGCATCTCCTGCCTGGTCCTCCAGACTCAACCTCACCCAGCTCCGCAGATTAGAAAGAATACAGAAAAGAACTCTCAGAATAATTCTTAGTCCAGCATACAACAGGTATGTAGATGCCCTTTCCACCTCAGCTTAAGTACCCTTCCTCTACTATACTAGCATTCACTACTACAGTTCGGCAAACAACCGCTTTTCTTACATTAAGGTACAAACATAGTAGTATGACTTAATCTTATTAAAATATATTAAAATACCTAAAAATATCTAAACAAAAATATCTTAAATTTTTAATTATGAGCCAGTGCTCGGAGATAATCTAAAACATCATTGTTGTCTTTCTCGTTAAACACGGTTAAGATTCTTTATTCATGTTCAATGTATTTTCTCTTTAGCTTAATGCTAGACTCTCCTCGAACGATACATTCAATCTGTTCTTCCACATTACTTTGCTCCTTTTGCAGTTCGTTAATAAGTATGAAAATTCCGACATGTGCAGACCCTAGTAATACCTCTAACCGCCAATGTCATGCTTCTACTTTATTTTGAGTCCTTGGTATACCAAGTTCTATCCTGTCGTGTACTGACCATAATGATGGTGAAAAAAGAGGAGGAAATCGGATTTCTTGACCTCGTAATATTCTCCGAATTTTTTCCCCTAACATAAGTTTCGTCGAAATAATTGATAACAGAAATGGCTTCATCTGGAATTGTGTCCTTGAGTTGTAGCCATGCATTCTCGATTTCACTGGCAGGTAAGAAGGCTAGTGCTGTCGGATCTTTAAAGAAAAGTTTTCATCTGTGCCATATAACGTTTTCAATCCAGATGAAGTTGTTCTTCTATGGATACTTTGTCCCAAATGAAAGAAGCAATACCTGTTAGCTGTTCCAGGAATTTCGGATTTAATAGCATTTATAACACCAATTTCGAAGTCGGTGATTATCATTTAAGGAGAAAGGTAGAGTTCGTTTTCTGCAGCATAATCAAGAAGATCACGGAATAATTGGATATAGCATTATGTGTTTTTTCGTGACATTAGCACATACACCAATGACAACACGCGACTCCTCTCATGTGGTCCAATGGGAGCGTGAATTGTGTACAGTTGCTTGAAAACCGTAGGGACGGTCTTGAATGTCCCATCCATTATCCAAAATGGATCATTTTCAAGTTTCTTCAAATTAAAACAGGTGTTAAATAACAGTATCTTGTCATCACCAATATTGGTTTCTTTTAATAAAAATTGATCACTATAGTCAAACTAATATGTACTGACTTATAGGGTGTTGCCCACCATGCTGCCAAATCTCTAACCAAAACATTCACCTTATACTTCTCACGGTTCTTTAATCATAGTATTATCAACAAACAACGTTCTAAGAATATTCTGATTTTTTCATTAAATAGCAGGTGATACAAATAAGTGTTATATACGAAATTAAATGAAAATTTTTCATATACATGTATGATGATGTGGCATTCAGGTCAGGCGACGTTGCTACTGCGACCCGAGGCGGGAATTTCCGTGAGGGAATGGGTGGTGTCAGGTCACCACGTACGTGCAAATTGACTCACTTCTCATCAGGTCGCCACGATGGAAGGACACCCAGACGCTTCCCTGTCCTACTGTGTGTTGCACAGCCAGACCAAGGAATCCGTTTACAGAATTAATAGATACTTCTTAAAAGAAAAGGCAAATCGAGGACCACTTATACCCATAAATCAAGCGAGGAAGAGAACAGCAGATGCAGCGGAAATATCGGAAATAGTTCAGCTTGGGGCAACAACTGAAATAAAATACTGTCTCATCCTGTGTTTCTTTTCACCACTGGGTATCTCAAGAGCACATAACATAAAATATTATGTAAATAATCAGTCTCATTTTCACTTATATATTCAGCATCTTTACTGTATTTAATTTACTTATGGCATAATCACCTGCAGAGATCATGTCTCTAATAACTTTTTTTTTTAGCGAAGTTATGCATTAAATTGAATAAAGAAAAATTGTTATTTCGTTTTCTTTGAAGTAATGAGAGATATGGCAGAGTCGCACGGATTATCGGCCCCACCCTAAACGTCAGAACATATTAGTTTGACTATAGTCAGTGTGTTTCGGTACTCATTTGAAATAGATAGATCATCCAAATTATTTGGCTCTACTGGTCTCTCTTTATGCATGTAGCTTCTTGCTGGGTTACGTACACACAAAGGTTGGAACAACAGACGTAATATTGCTTGGTTGGTTAATTGCGGCAGCGTTGGTTGTACGTACACATGTAGACAGAAGATGAGTCACGAGTGTGTGATGTCTGGGGAGCCCCGACATGGGGCTCCCAGACGCGATGCTGGACGTGTGGTCTGGAGTGTGTGTGGTGAGAGACTGCTGGTGGACTCACTAGCTAGTGTGTGTGTGTGTGTGTGTGTGTGTGTGTGTGTGTGTGTGTGTGTGTGTGTGTGTGTGTGTGTGTGTGTGTGTGTGTGTGTGTGTGTGTGTGTGTGTGTGTTTCGCTGCTTATATTGGCCTGACGGTCATTTGGGTGAGGTGACAGGTGAGGTGAGGTCAAGGAGTTAATCTCGACCTCAGCCGTGATCCCGAGGGAGGCAATTATAGGTTCAGCTGCTGGATGTGTGTGGGAGTGTGTAGGAATGTGAGTGTGTATGTATGTATGTGTGTTGTCACTACATCACCCTCCTTCCCCCACAAAGAAAAATATTACATAGTACATAGAGAAAATAATATTACATAGTACATAGAGAAAAAAATATTACATAGTACATAGAGAAAAAAATATATACAATTATGGTTTCGGTGAGGGAGGGAGGCGGCTTGGAGCAATCCTGAAGGCATGAAGTGTCGACTGCGGGGCTGCACAGCTGTGGAACTGCGTGGCTGCGAGGGTACGAAGCTGCGGTTGCTTGGGCGGCAGTAGGAGCAGCACCTCGGATCAGCGGCAGGCTGGCGGGCGGGGGCGGCTGCAAGCTGCGGTACTGCGGTTTGCTTGGGCGGCAGTAGGAGCAGTACCTTGGATCAGCGGTAGGCTGGCGGGCGGGGGCGGCTGCGAGCTGCGGTACTGCGGTTTGCTTGGGCGGCAGTAGCGGCAGTACCTCGGATCAGCGGCAGGCTGGCGGGCGGGGACGGCTGCGAGCTGCGTCAGCAACACGGGCAGCGTTGGAGGCAGCGACAGGCTTCAGGAGGCCGCGGCAGTAGGAGCAGTACCTTGGATCAGCGGCAGGCTGGCGGGCGTGGACAGCTGCGAGCTGCGTCAGCAACACGGGCAGCGTTGGAGGCAGCGACAGGTTTCAGGAGGCCGCGGCAGTCACGCGAGGTAGCGGATGAGGACGAGGGCGGCGAAAGATTCCGGGCGGGCAACGTGGGCGTGGGCGGCGGATCGTCTGTCATTCCGATGTGTGTCACTCTGGGGGTCACCAATGTGGCTTCTTGCTGGGTTACGTACACACAAAGGTTGGAACAACAGACGTAATATTGCTTGGTTGGTTTATTGCTGCAGCGTTGGTTGTACGTACACAAGTAGACAGAAGATAAGTGTGTGTGATGTCTGGGGAGCCCCGACGTGGGACTCCCAGACGCGATGCTGGACGTGTGGTCTGGTGTGTATGTGTGGTGATAGACTGCTGGTGGACTCACTAGCTAGTATATCTGTGTCGCTGCTTATATTGGCCTGGCGGTCATGTGGGTGAGGTGACAGGTGAGGTGAGGTCAAGGAGTTAATCTCGGCCTCAGCCGTGATCCCGAGGGAGGCAATTATAGGCTCAGCTTCTGGGCGTGTGGGAGTGGGAGTGTATGTGGGTGTGTGTAGGAATGTGAGTGTGTATGTATGTGTGTTGTCACTACATCACCCCCCTTTCCTCACAAAGAAAAATATTACATAGTACATAGAGAACAAAATATTACATAGTACATAGAGAAAAAAATATCACATAGTACATAGAGAAAAATATTACATAGTACATAGAGAAAAAAATATATATATACAATTATGGTTTTGGTGAGGGAGGGAGGCGGCTTGGAGTGATTCTGGCGGCATGAAGTGTCGACTGCGGGACTGCAAGGCTGTGGGACTGCGTGGCTGCGAGAGTACGAAGCTGCTGTTGCTTGGGCGGCAGTAGGAGCAGCACCTCGGATCAGCGGCAGGCAGGCGGGCGGGGGCGGCTGCGAGCTGTGGTACTGCGGTTTGCTAGGGCGGCAGTAGGAGCAGTACCTTGGATCAGCGGCAGGGTGGCGGGCGGGGGCGGCTGCGAGCTGCGGTACTGCGGTTTGCTAGGGCGGCAGTAGGAGCAGTACCTTGGATCAGCGGCAGGCTGGCGGGCGGGGGCGGCTGCGAGCTGCGGTACTGCGGTTTGCTTGGGCGGCAGTAGGAGCAGTACCTTGGATCAGCGGCAGGCTGGCGGGCGGGAGCGGCTGCGAGCTGCAGTACTGCTGTTTGCTTGAACGGCAGTAGGAGCAGTACCTTGGATCAGCGGCAGGCTGGCGGGCGGGGGCGGCTGCGAGCTGCGGTACTGCGGTTTGCTTGGGCGGCAGTAGGAGCAGTACCTTGGATCAGCGGCAGGCTGGTGGGCGGGGGCGGCTCCGTCAGCGACACGGGCAGCGTTGGCAGCGGCAGGTTGAGCAGCGGCGTGGGCAGCGTCAGAGGCAGCGACAGGTTTCAGGAGGCCGCGGCAGGCACGTGAAGTGGCGGGTGAGGACGAGGGTGGCGAAAGATTTCGGGCGGGCAACGTGTGCGTGGGCGGCGGATCGTCTGTCATTCCGATGAGTGTCACTCCGGGGGTCACCAATGTGGCTTCTTGCTGGGTTACGTACACACAAAGGTTGGAACAACAGACGTAATATTGCTTGGTTGGTTATTGCTGCAGCGTTGGTTGTACATACACAAGTAGACAGAAGATGAGTGTGTGTGATGTCTGGGGAGCCCCGACGTGGGGCTCCCAGACGCGATGCTGGACGTGTGGTCTGGAGTGTGTGTGGTGAGAGACTGCTGGTGGACTCACTAGCTAGTGTGTGATTTGATTTGATTTTGGAGGGGATATTAAAGATGGGTGAAAATGAAGAAGAAAAAGTGGGTGGGGAGAGAAGATGGGGATAAAAGTAGGAAAGGAAATAAAGGAGGAGATAAAAAATGACGGGCAAACAGTCATGCACTTTTATTCTATTTGGCTATCTGTAGTGGGAGTTAGTCTCGTTTTTTAAATAAGTGTTAGTTAAATAATGGCTCTGGGATATTTTTCCTTAGTGAGTTAATTGGTCTCTTAAACCATCCGTGTTCTTGATTGAGGTTAGTTTGCGTGACAAGGTTTGTGTATTTTTCATCTTGGAGTCTGTCTATGATTTTATCTTAAATTTTATTCCCTCTTTTGTAGAGGGTGATATTAATCGGAGAGGTTTTGGTTATCTGGTGTAATTCTTCTGTTGTATATTTGTAGGGGTATTTATCTTCTGTGGCGAATCTAAGTGCTTTGTTTTGTACACGTTGTAATGTTCGCATGGCCGAGTTGGGGATACTGTTGAGAGGATAGGCTGGATATGTGAGGACAGATAACACACAGGCTTTTTACTAGATGGATTTTAATATTTGGTCTTAAGTTCTTAAATCTTTTTATTTTTGATAGAGCAGCGTTAGCTTTATTTTTTATGTATTTTATGTGACAGGAATAGCCTCGTGTGTTGAGGTGAAGGCCCAATATGTTGCCCTCTCTGGAGTAGTTGATGACATTGCCATCTATGTTAACTTGTTCGTATTTCTTTATTGCAATTGGTAGTAGTGTAAGTTTATTTGTGTTTGTTTTGATCTTCCATTTATCTTCGTAGTTGTTTAGGCTTTTAATTTCTTTTTCTCTTGTTTTAGCCAGGAATTTGCGGGATTTTCCTGGGTATGTGATAATTTGTGAGATATCATCAGCGTATGATATATTGGTGCTTGTATGTACTGGTGGTGGAATGTTAGCTGTATATATAATGAATAATGTGGGTGAGAGGCAGCTACCTTGGGGGACTCCGCTTTTTATTGAGAAAGAGGGACCTTCATATTTATTCATAGCTATGTTTGCTGTACGGTTGTCAATGAAACGGTAAAGGAGTTTGCTGAATGGTGCAGGTAACCCTAAGTTGTAAATTTTGTATTTAAGGCCTTCGTGCCATACCTTATCAAAGGCCTTGCTCACATCTCTTAGAGCAAGGCAACACAGTTGTTTGTTTGCAAGGGAGTCAGATATTGTTTCTGAAACTATGGCTAAGGCGGTGTCTGTAGAGCGGTTGCTTCTGAAACCATGTTGATGATGGGGGAGTTTGTTGTTGTTTTCTAAGAATTTCCGGAGTCTATTGTTTAATATTTTTTCAATAAATTTTCCGGGCACCTCCAGCAGTGATATTGGCCTATAATTGTTTGGGTCTGTTGTTGTTTTATTGACTTTGAGTATTAGTTTTATTTTTGCATGTTTGAATGTGCCAGGGAAGAAGCCCATGGATAGCGAGTTATTAAATAATGATGTCAGTTTTAGTATTATTTCGGATGATGAATTTAGTAGTACAGTTTTATTGATATTACTTCTGCCTGGGGTGTTGTTTTTTAGTTTTTTGATCACATGTTATACTTCTTGTGTAGTGATTTCCTTCATAACTGGATTGTTGGGATCAAGGTTATTGTTGTTGGCTCTGGTGAGTGGGGAGAAGTGTTCTCTGTTGTTGTTAATATGTGTGAGAACCATGTGTTCTGTAGCAGGATCGAAGTCGTTGTTCTCTTCCAGGGTGATGTGAAATATGTGTTCCCATATTTCTCGGAATATAGGTTCCTTATCTTTGTCCTCGTGAGTTTTGGTGTTGTTGTGAATTATATAGGATGGTGTGTTCTGAGAGCCTTTAAGTCGCTTTATTTTGGACCAAAATTTCTTTGGGTCTTTATACATTTTGTTCAGGGATATTATAGTATTTTCCCAGTTTTTGTTAGCCTGTTGCCTGCTTTCGTTCTTAATTTGTGTTTTTATGGTTTTATATGCGATGTACATGGTATAGTTCCATATGGGTGAATAAGTTATTTACGAAGAATTGAAGGGTTTTTATTTTATTATTGTTTATAGGTTTATGAATAGTGTTTGTGCTTATGGTAGGTGTATGGTTTTCCATTGCCTCAGTAGTGATTTTAATCCAGGTGTTTGTGGCTGTATCAAGTTCTACAGGTGTCATGTTGTGATGAGTATGAATGATGTAGAGCTTGTTGTTAATTTCCTCCTTGTATTTCTCCCAGTTTGTTTTATTGGTGTTGAGTCTGGTGGCTGTTGGTATTTTTACTGCCTTGGAAGTGATCTTTATTAGAATGGGGATATGGTCTGAAGGGGTGACCGGGCCAGGAGTTATTTCTAGATTATGAAATGTTTTATTGTTTGCTAGTATAATATCAGGAGTGGTGGCACTTTTGTATGAGTAAATAGTGGGGAAGTTTGGTCCTATGTGTGCACGTTTGTTGTTGTCTATGAGCATTTTTATTCCTTTTCCAACATTATTTGTATCTTTGTTTTTCAGGTACGGATGACGAGCGTTAAGATCGCCAACTATATAGATTGGATGGTTCTGTGAGGCAGCACGGTGAAAGTCTGTGAAAGGTAAATATGGTCGTCTCGGGGGAAGATAAGTAGTTGCAATATTTATTATGTCAGTGCTTGTTTCCGTAGATATTGACAAAAAATCTGTATCATAATCATCCTGTATTTTGTGTTTCATTGTATTTCTTATTAAAATTGCAGAGCCATCATTTGCTTCGTTGGATGTATTTTGTTGATAGGTGATGTAGCCAGTAATTTTAATGGTTTCGTTACTTATCAGGCCATGGCTATTAATTAAAATGATGTCGGGGTTCAATTCCAAGTAGTATAAATTAAGGCATGTCTGTTGTTCCTCCAGTTGTGTACATTATGTTGCATTACTATGATATTATCCTTAGTGAAATATACTTGGAAGAGTGGCGGTGCCTTTGTCTTTCATTATGTTTTTGAATTTTGCTGGGTGGAGATGTGTTTTCTAGTGTTAGGCCGCTACGTATTTTGTTGAATTTATAGTCTTCTATTGTACACCAACATTTGTCAAATTCTATTTAATTATTTATGATATAATTAAAAATTTCTTCCTCTTGGTATGAGTTGTCAGTGTATCGCCACTTGTAAAGTCCGGTGTCAAAACCTGCTCTCAGTCTTCTTAAACTAAAAACATCGCATTTTGGCAATCCTTCGCTATTTTTCGTGATTATTTGAAGACCGATACTTGTTCCAGATATTTTTTCTAGTGGTGGCATTTCCCCCTTTGTTGTTGTCTCTTTCGTCTGTTGATCAGTATTCATGGGCTCTGATTGGGCTTGGGTGCTTTGTTGTGTAGTCCTCTGCAGGGAGTGAGTTTGAGTTGTGCATGGTGTTGTTTTGTCTTGTCTAGCTGTATTCTCCTTTTCCCGATTTAGGTTTAGTAACTCTCTTGAGGGGGGGTCCTCAGGTATGTTAATTGATGTAAGGGTGTTAGCTTTGTAAAGTTTGTTGAGTTCTTCACTGAAGCAGCCTGGGTTGAGTGAGTTCAGGAAGTGAGCATGCATCATGCACGATGCAATCTTGATGTTAGTGTCTTTGTCAATGAAGCTCCATGATGGAGGGTAGGTAGTGTTTTGGAGGGTGATAGGGTTGGGTTTTTGAGTGGCCTGGCTATAGGTTCTTGTTTTAGCTGCCAGTTTTTCTTTCTGTGGTGCTCTGAGGGAGGGGGCTGTAACAGGGGCACGTTATTTATTTAATGATTGTTATTGGTTGATTAATTTCTTTACTTAATTAATTTGTTTTACTTTCACTTCACTACTGAAGGACCACCAGTGTGGTGCCTTGTCATTAAATTAACTTCTAATGGGGAACTCTTATGGCAATTAACAAAATATTTCCTTTGATTAATTATATTTATTAATGGTCCCTGATGTTGTTTATTTCCCTGTATATTCAAAAGAAAAGCTGCCACCACCCCCAAAGGTTTAATGAGAATTAGGGGATTCTCAGGGAATTTAGTTTCTTCCTAAAAGGGAAGTTAAAATATTCGAAAGAGAAAATAATTACTACTAGGGAAATATAGGCGACCAATGAAAAGAAAAGGGAACTAATTTAACAATTTTGTTAGCTGGTAGAGTGGACTGAGTTTCAATGAGGCACATGGGTATGTGGATTTGTTTCATATCCTTTTCAAGAGTGTTGAGCACTTCCCCACACTTACCTTACCACAACAACGGAGGTTATTTTAACACGAAATCACTTCCTCAGATTTTACTTGATTTATTTATTTACTGTATACTTTGAATATCACAGGCTGAACATTGAGTCTTAGAACACAGCTTAGTTAAAGTATAGGACAACTTAATTGTTCATGGCAGAGATAAACTTCCTCAAAAAAAAAAAAAATACACAGACTTGGCAATACTTATCTCACCCCGAGATACCAAACTCTTCACACATTACAAGATATACCCTTGACTCCCTTCCCTGAAAAATATCACCCTAAAAAATGTTATAATTTTGTAACTGGGTCTGAGAACAGTTAAAGAACCTTTTCTCAGGGGATTTCCGAAATTAAGGTGATCTCATTGTTTCTGGTTATGCAGACATAGTATAATTCTTCCTCACTAAGTAAGGAATACGCGATTCCTACTCCTGAATAAATGGGCTGGGTCTATCAGACCATCCTACGTGACACATAGTTCGCTGAGGCTTAACTCGGAGGGTTGGCATTGGCTTTAACTACAAGACAAGAGAAAGCAAATGAGAAATTGTGTAAAATGTCGTGGAGGCATTCTTTCCCTGTTGATGTTACAAAAGTTGAATCTTCAGTCAGTATAATTCACTTCCTTAACTCAGAAGTTAATACATAGTCACAATAACACAGAAATTACCATGAAAAATATATATTGTACACCATGAAATATTATTTTGAGGGGGAACAGGGGGCCATGTGGGTTTGAGAACACGTTGTCCTTCTTTAAGAGAAGGAAATTAGTATTATCCACTTATAATAGATCTCAACAGAGGTTTACAGGTATTGTCAGGCTACTGGGGAAGATTATGGACTATATAATAATGGTGAGAGGCATTGAATTTCACAAATATTGAGAAATTTCGAGAGCAATCTCACTCACCTGTTAACGCGATCAAGGCTTAGTGTTCAGTGAGTGGGATGGCGCTCCCGCTGGGAAAAACGCGGGAGATGAGAAGGGGGGGGTTTTCGAGAATATTCCTCCTTTGATCTTATTATTGATTGATTATTGAGACATGAAATGGGTATCAGCTTATAGGAAATTAATTTTGACGTTAGATAAGTAACATTTAGATATCTATTGAACCTGATTTCTGGATTAAGATATAGGGGAATATTTTGGTGTACGTGATTTTTCGCACATAGACAGGCCCTGGGGCGTGATCACCTCACATGATGCAATATTACATCATTCTTAACAAAGTTTTGTGAAAAGATAACTAAGTAGGTTAATTATATTAGACTATGGAGAGCATTTTGACAAGTTAATGACTATTAACAGTGATTAGATTATGATACTAATTTTTTTCCATAGAAAACTGTCTTGTGGGGGGAGATGACTGCATAGGATTTGAAAGTTTGGAGGAACAATTCCAATATAAACATTAATATAAACATATAGTATAAAATTATGAATGATATGTGAGTAAAAACATTTATATAATACAGTATCACCTTGGGAATACAGGATCTAAGGGGCATAACCAAGACAAAAAAAAAAAAGGCACATTCAGTAAGGCCTATTTGAGATCAAATTGGAGGCATCACATTTCCTTTTTTCTTCTTTTACTTTTTTCCTCAAAGGGCATTTGTTAGCTAGGGTGCGGTGATCGCCCTCACAATTTATGCATTTCTTGAAAGATGAAATACAGTTCTTCCATGAGTGGTGTTCGCTGGCACACTCAGAACATGCCAGATAATATTTCTCCTTAGGGCATTTGTTTGTTGGATGTTCTTCTATGGCATAGCATCTTATACATGTGAGTATTGGGATGTATTCTTCAATTTTTATGTTAAAATGAGGAATGCTCATATGGAAGGCTAGTAGTCCATGTTCAGTGGCTTTTTTGGCTGCGATAAAGCTGTTGAAAGTAATTTTTATAATTCTTGTTTTTGGGATCTTGAATATGTTGTCTATCCCCTCACTAAGGAAGTTGTTCTCACTGACTAGTTCCTCCTCCAAGTCCTTTTTTTTTTCTGGTTATAGATATGTTCATCAGTGTTGAGTATTACTATGGTTATTTTTGCACGAATTTCTGGTGGTAGAACTGGCTGGAATCTTGCTTGCTTTAGGAGTTCCGAGGTGGTGGTGGTGTGTGTGTGTGTGTGTGTGTGTGTGTGTGTGTGTGTGTGTGTGTGTGTGTGTGTGTGTGTGTGTGTGTGTGTGTGTGTGTGTGTGTGTGTGTGTGTGTGTGTGTGTGTGTGTGTGTGTGTGTGTGTGTGTGTGTGTGTGTGTGTGTCGCTGCTTATATTGGCCTGGCGCGTCATTTGGGTGAGGTGACAGGTGAGGTGAGGTCTAGGAGTTAATCTCGACCTCAGCCGTGATCCCGAGGGAGGCAATTATAGGCTCAGCTACTGGATGTGTGTGGGAGTGTGTAGGAATGTGAGTGTGTATGTATGTATGTGTGTTGTCACTACACGCACTCTGCTGATGAGTTTCTTGAGAGCTCTTTTATTCCCAATATAAGGTATGATAGAGGAATCCACTGAACTACATACGTCTTGAATTATTTGGCAAGGCATATCTCTAGATTCAGTAGCTCTTATATTACGACATTTCACTACATCAACTCGACTGGCTTCAGCAGATCCACAAATATGTTTACTTTCTCGTCTTAGAATATGACTGTTATCTTCATAATGAGTTACTGCAGTTCCTTTACATGCTCTATTTTCGCATCTCCAGTAAAATATTTCTTTGCCGCTTGTCTTTTGAACTCTCTTTGTGCGCAGTGTGAACAAATAGCCATTTACTGCAAGCTTTTCCTTTTTTCTTTCGGAAATGACAATTTTACAGAGAGTCGACTTCATGATAAAGGGCTTAGGAGAATAGAATAATGCTGTTGTAAAAGTAAACTTCGAATAACACTTCGTGTTATGATGAGCGAAGCAATGTGAAGCGGTTCGAAAAATGTTAAACCCTTGCCTTTAAAGCATATTATTCCGGGACGTTCATGAAACAATGAAATTACACAGTTTGAATGAGTCTCGGGTGTTCGGAACAAAATATGAAGCTTCGGATTAAACGCCGTAACGCACAGATGAGCGGAAAAAATACGTGTATTGATTCAGTGGACACAC
>JAXIVD010001601.1:0-15000 GCA_036785275.1 Cancer borealis
TCTCTCTTTTCATAAGGGACAAGGTTCTCCACTTTTCTACTCGTTTTCTGTGGATATAAACGGGTATTTATAATTATCCACGTCATACGAAGGAGTAGAATCATGTGTTTGTGGATGGAGGAGGAAGAGGAAGAGAAAGAGGAAGAGGAAGAGGAAGAGGATTCAGATTCAGATTCAGATTGTTTATTATCCACAAAAAGTGGTTCTTACACAAGTTACAGGCAAAATACCAAACTTAATACAAGTATAATATTATGAAACACTCGTCCATTAATAATAAATGCAGCATATAAATGCTAAGTCAACATAAAAATAAAACAAAGACATGAAGATAAAATATACAGCACATAAACGCTAAATCAATATATTTACATTTAAAAATAATACCTTAATGATAAAATGAGCCTAACAGAACATGTTCTCGGTTAAAAGAATTTCTTTAAGTCCAGCTTTAAAAGAGTTTATATTTGTTTCCTGAGGAAGAGGAAGAGGAAGAATAAGAGTAAGAGAACGAGGATGAGGATGAGAGTTAAGCTGCTAATTGAGTGAGTAAGTGAGTGTGTGAGTTGATGTATATGTGTGTGTGGATGAGTGGATTAGTGAATGAGTGAGTGAGTGAAGAGATGATGGATGAGTGAGAGATCAATAGCAACGAGTGAGGGATATGTGAAGAATGTGAGGACCAAATGGTTTAGCGCCGATATTACATGGTACCGAAATTACTTGAGTACCAAATGACGTGCACCCTAACGATCTGTTCCTTGTATACCGGTTTGTTTCTGTTTTTCCTCCTCCTCCATCTCCTGAAGTGTCCTTCCTTTCTGCTTGAAAAAAAAAATTTTTGCTCATTATTGTGAAATGTAAATATCATTATCATAAGTACATAGGAGATAACGAGGATAACTTTGGGTGAGTAGTTCGTGGAAATAATGAGTGATAACGTGATTATCTATGAAGAGACAGAGCATAGAGGGGAAAGGGAGAGTACTGTCTCTCTGAACATGTTTTTTTTTATAGAATTTTTATGGCTGATTAACAGTCCAGCGCGTGATCTTCCAGGCCACACACAGGCAAACAAACGCGCACTACCCAGTACAGAGAGAGTGACAGTAGCCGTAACATGATCCCAACATGAAGGATGTGCGGCTCTTTGTGCAGATAACGATCCTCCCCCTACTTGAGATTATGTGAGAATGAATGTACTGAAAGTCGCCAACTCCTCCCACCACCAAGGGATAGGTGCGTGTATGCGTGCGGAGTTGGTATGCACTGAGGAAATGTGCGTGTGTGTGTGTGTGTGTGTGTGTGTGTGTGTGTGTGTGTGTGTGTGTGTGTGTGTGTGTATGTGTGTGTGTGTGTGTGTGTGTGTGTGTGTGTGTGTGTGTGTGTGTGTGTGTGTGTGTATGTGTGTGTGTGTGTGTGTGTGTGTGTGTGTGTGTGTGTGTGTGTGTGTGTGTGTGTGTGTGTGTGTGTGTGTGGTCTAGTGGTCTAGTGGTGGTCTAGTGGTCTAGTGGTGGTCTAGTGGTTAAGACGCTCGCCTCACAAGCGAGAGGTCGCGGGCTCGATCCCCGCGCCGGGTAGGAGACATATGGACCAAGTCTCTTATAAGTGTGTGGTCCCTGTTCACCAAACCCTGTTCACCAAACAGTAATGAGGTAATGAGGTACCTGATCTCAGACGGGGTTTGTGACCCGCTTTCAGGGGGGAGAAAACAAATCTCCCATAAATAAAAATATACGGCCTCCTGGCTAGTACAGTGTTAGCACAGTGTTAGCGCGCTGACAGTGTTAGCGCGCTGGCCTTGCATTCGCTTGGTCGGCAGGGGGACCGGGGGACCCGGGCGTTGTTTACTGGGAGGAACTGCTGTGGTCGGGCACCACAGTGGTGCAGCGGTGGTCCACCATGGCTGTGAGGCATAGACCTCTAAACAATAACCAAGTGTGTGTGTGTGTGTGTGTGTGTGTGTGTGTGTGTGTGTGTGAATATTTAGTTGCCTGGCTCCTGGGTGGAAAGTCACATTGCATTTGATCGGAAAAACGTCACGTAACGTCAGGCGACTGTGGTGGTGTCTCTGTTGGTAATGATAATGTTGATTAGATGAAACAGTTTTATTGATATCATGTTGAATGTCATTAACAAATACATAGTTACTAAATTACTTTCATCCTTGAATGGTAGATATTTCAAGGTTTTGACTCCTACAAAATATTTATTTATGGTAGGATAAAGCAGGACCAAAATGGCCGCCACTTTCTGCTGCATATTTTTATATCCTCTTTCCTTTATTACAACAACAAACAAATCTTTTCTCAAACTGTCGTGAATATACTTTGGTGTTGCTTATCTAATTATTATTATTATTATTATCATAATTATTTTTATTATCATTAATATTACTTTTATTATTATTATTATTATTATTATTATTATAATTATCTTAATTACTATTATCATAAGATTCATTATTGTTATTATTATCTAAACTTCATTCAACCACAACAGGTAAAGGTGGAAAAATGCAGAATGCTATAAATTACCAAAGTTACTCCCCCATCACTTTCAGTGCAAAAAGAAAAATAATGACAAGACAAAATTTCGAGGCAGATGACTTAATGGAGAATCCTGTATATATAAAACAAGGAAATTGGGACGAAGGAAACGAACTTTACCATTTGATATTATAATTTGTAAACATGATATTCATAAGTAATAAATAAAGTCAAGAATAACCCCATGACAGGTATGCCATTGCACAAACAGCTGTTCTGGCATATGTTAGAGGACTTCATGTCCCCTTATAGTGGCGGGTGGGAGCGTGTTGAGGCCCGTCAAGGCTAGAGCCGAATAGTGATTCATATGAAGGAGGAAGATTATTCTCTCGGCTTTCTGGAGGCATTGGAGTCTGAGGTGACACAGGTGCATGGCTGCCTCTAGACACAGGTGCATGGCTGCCTCTAGACACAGGTGCATGGCTGCCTCTAGACACAGGTGCACGCCCACCACTGGCCTCCCTGGCCCACTCATATCCCGATAAAGGGCAAGGCGTGTCAGGGTTGGCAGGGATTGGATGTGTGGGGATAGCGTGCGTGGGGAAGACAGGGTGGTGGTGAGGGCCCTTCAAACTAGTGTATTGGTCCCGCACTTGTTGTGTGGTTAGTCTGACGGTGAGAGGAGGTTCCTGCGAGGCCGGAGAGATGCTGTAGTCTTCGGGAGGCAGCTGGAAGGGCTGACTGCTGTCACAGTGGCACTTATTGTCCCAGTTGTAGCACTGCGTCTCGTGGCCAAACAATGGTGATCGTCTGCCATTTGAATTATCTTCTTCTGTCATGTGGAGTGATGCCTTGCAGCCACAGTGGCACCTGCAGCCGTGGCGGTGGCCAATATTTCGTTGCGCGTCAACCTGCTGCTATTTTTGGAGAAAGGCAGCGAACGGCGGTTGTCCGCGTGTAGAGTGCCTGGCTGCCTCGTCGTCTGCAGAGTGCCTGGCTGCCTCGCCGTCTGCAGAGTGCCTGGCTGCCTCGCCGTCTACAGAGTGCCTGGCTGCCTCGTCGTCTGCAGAGTGCCTGGCTGCCTCGCCGTCTGCAGAGTGCCTGGTTGCCTCGCCGTCTGCAGAGTGCCTGGCTGCCTCGCCGTCTGCAGAGTGCCTGGCTGCCTCGCCGTCTACAGAGTGCCTGGCTGCCTCGTCGTCTGCAGAGTGCCTGGCTGCCTCGCCGTCTGCAGAGTGCCTGGTTGCCTCGCCGTCTGCAGAGTGCCTGGCTGCCTCGCCGTCTGCAGAGTGCCTGGCTGCCTCGCCGTCTGCAGAGTGCCTGGCTGCCTCGCCGTCTACAGAGTGCCTGGCTGCCGCACCGCCGGTGTTTCTGGAGGAGCCTCAGAGAGCAATAGAGCCACAACCTTGTTTAACGATTCACAGTCGAGGAATGAGATGTGTGCCATGTTGAGGGTTGCCGATAAGCGGCGCTGCGCATACCCGGAATACTGAATCATCATTCTATGAATATAATGTGTGTAGTCCAAGCAGCTTTCCCGGAAAAAAAAACATTAGCTGGAAATTATTAATTTTTTTTTTTACTTGTGGCTGACCAAGTATTGGTGCATCTTGTTTGCAGCGCTTGGTGAGTGACAAACTAAGGTTACGGAACCAAACGCGTCACTTGTGCACCTTCTAAATTTATCTGAAATGCCTCCATAAATTTTTATTTCGTTGTATCCGCTCAGTGTATTTGCTGTACATAAGAACAATCAGAAGTTTATGGTGAATGGAGTAAACTTTTTGTAACTTTGAGATAGGGTTAGAGGGCAAAAGCGAGGTGGTGTGCCACTCCTCTCTAAACACAAGTGTGTGTGTGTGTGTGTGTGTGTGTGTGTGTGTGTGTGTGTGTGTGTGTGTGTGTGTGTGTGTGTGTGTGTGTGTGTGTGTGTGTGTGTGTGTGTGTGTGTGTGTGTGTGTGTGTGTGTGTGTGTGTGTGTGTGTGTGCGCGCGCGCGCGTATAAACCAGCAATTTCAAGAGTCACCCTGAGTAGTATGTGCATCGTTTTCCTTGGAGGTGTGATGCATTTTAGGTTGGGTGACTTGCAGAGGTGGTGTCGATACCCTCACTTAAACTCCGCGGAAATGTTTGCCGTGATTGGAATAATACTATTAATTTATTCCTCTCAATTCTTTATGTCTGGAGTCTTATTATGTCTTCTCTCGCGACGTTAGTGATAGTTGTGTCTGTAATGAAGGAAGGTACTACAGAGGGAAGGTGAGATTCATTTATTTTGAGATGCTGTAATGTTGGAAAGGTAATGAAACACTGTTACTTTGTCATGTATTTGCTTTGTTGCGTACAGTGAAGGAGGAAGTGAGTGTTTGAGGGACAATGGTGACCTATGCTGTGGGAAACTCTACTTTTATCCATATTGACCATGCTTTTTCTTCTTCACTATCATAAGGGATACACGATACACCTAGGAGCCCGTGCAGCCTGGTCATTGTATTGCTGCAGGACGTAAAGGACATGAGTGCGGGTGTTTACGTGTGAAGAAATGTCGCATCTGCCTTGCAACACGTGGTAATGTGGAAACACTGGATAGCTTTAGTTTATGTGGCCGATAAATAGTAGTTGTGATATTATTAAATGTAACAATGATGCTAGTGAACATATAGGAAATCTTACTCATGAAGTAATTGAGAAAAAAAATGCAATGAAACAAAAGTGCATTATGCTGATGCTATTATAAAGCACTCGCAGGCTAGCAAGGGCACCGCGCCCGGCAGCCTTCCCTTTCACACCCAAGAAGAGCAGCTGCAGGAAGCGCTCGCCTCAAGGAGGAAGACGAGCGTGGCCGCGGCAAGACCTGAGGGATATATGAGACACGGTGACGAGAAATGTATTATTTTGTAGCCTCCACACGACATCCATCACCAGTCTTCTCTCCCCTCCCGCCTCTCACCTCCCACCAGCAAGAGGAAGGAGCCCGCCAGAGCTTCAGTGTCAAGAGCGGCGATGCCCTTGGTGCGGTCAGCGGTGGGCGGGCGAAGGCACTGGCTGGTGTTGGTGATCTGAGAGTCCAGCCATCGGTCCAGGATGCCCGCCTCCTTCACCGCCAGGATGCTATGGAGGATGATGTATCGGTACTCCGTTTTCATCCACATTATGTTTAGTTTTACATTGGGTTCTCTTACATGTGGAAGAATGATTTGATTGTTGTGATTCATGCAACGGTGGAAATGAGTTTACATCCTTTTCTAAACATCGTCGTATGATGAAAAAATAATAAAAATATAATGAAGAGTTATGATCAGTTGAAAGCATAGTAGGTAGGCGCTTATCACTTACATGCGGTCAGCCTTGGCGCGGTAAGTTGAGTTAATTTTGAATGCCATGGCGACGGGGACGTTAGTGTACACATCCTGGCGGGATATGTACAGGTGACACTGGCCACTGGTGCTGCGGATATGGATGCATTTGTGAAGGAGCAGCATTGCATATACATTATCTGCACTCAAAGGATGGAAAACACACTGAAAGGATAGGAAACATGAAAGGGGGAACAATTTCTTCTCACCTAAAGTCCCACGACATGGCCATCCTCATAGTGGTGGTGTCACAGATGGCTGCATATCTCCCGCTGGCGATGTCCTCCCGCGCCGCGTAGCAGTCTGGGATCGTGCCCGTGATACCCCTGAAAACTTTCCTCCTCACTTCGTCCTGCGCCTCCTGCATCACATGATGGTGTATTAAATGAATATGTCTTCACAAAATAGTGTATTGTAGTAACCAGTGTTGTTTGTTTCTTGCAATCCATTCGCTCATATTTTTGCGTCTCTCTCTAGGATGCTTGTGTGTCCCGCCACTTAGTGAATACAAGCTAATGCAATGTGATATAAAACGTCCTTACTTTGGAGCGACAATTGCACGTTCTTCTCACACATTATCTACAATTATGTCACAATGGATTACTTATCATGTTGAGGAGCATTTGAGTCACGTCCGATTCAGCGGTGCGAAGGCATTCTTTCATATCTTTGTAATATTCTTCCTCCTTCGCACCCTATCAGCACTATCATGTACGCCCCATTATCATTTCAAACAAAGGCCACCGTTGTGCAATGTGCTCGTTTTCTTCGTCGGATAATTGGTGCACAAACTTGTATTCACTTCCTGTCCTACTCTGGATCACTTACCTGGAAGTATTGGAACATCATGGACCCCGCCTCCAGCCTCCAAGGCAGGTGGTTCTGCCCCACCAGGTCTGCGAGGGAGTCAATGGGGATGGTGACCCGCGGGACGGTGAGCATGGCGGTGAGGATGCCGCTGTAAGATGACATGAACACCAGGGACGCCAGCAGCCAGGTGGTGATCAGCACACGACCTGCGTCGTGGGGCGGCACCCAATCTGAGCCTGCAGGATGGGAGGAGGAGGGGGAAGAAGAGGAGAAGGAGGAGGAGGAGGAGGAGGAGGAGGAGGAGGAGGAGGAGGAGGAGGAGGAGGAGGAGGAGGAGGAGGAGGAGGAATGACAAAAGATGAGTGACAATTATATAATATACAATAAAACAATTTCCAACTGCTCTGTGTTGAGTGTTGCATTATCATCACACTGATATCACCGTGGTGATAAGTGTTCGGGCGGCGAAGTGACTCACCCTCCTGCGTGAAAGCCTTGAGGCCCCAAATGGCAGCTTTAGCGAGGCTGCCGCGGCTCTCGGTGTTGTAGATGTTTGCCTCCGCCGCCGCCACCCGCGCCATCACCACCACCATCGTCACCAGACTCACCAGCGTCAGCAACCACACCTGCGGCGCCGCCATCAGGATCACCATTGTTACTGCCACCACCACCTCCTTCACCATTACCATCACCACCACCACAACCACCATCACCACCACCACAACCACCATCACCACCATCACTATCACCATCACCATCACCACCATCATCACCTTCACCACTACATCTTGCACTATTACCATCATCATCATTAGCACTGTACTAGTAACGCAATTACTAGTACAGTGGCACCATTAAGCATATTAGGAAAAGGTTGTATTAGCTTTATAAAAAAGGCGTCACCCAGAAGGAAGACAAAAAGAAAAAGGAAACAAAAACATCTTTGAGGTTCGCAATATAACTCAAAGGAATTATTAGTCTGTTGACGAGGAGGAAGATAAACACATTAATAAAAGAACCTCAAAAAGTCTTAACCAAATTAATTAACAAGATAATATGTATATTGATAAGGAAAAATATTATGAAAATAGTAGGAAATGCAATAAGGAGAAGGTATTAATAAGAAAGATGGTGGGAGTAGTTTTGCTTCCTTGAATTGTGTTTTGTTTGTAAAGAAGAAGAAGACGAAGAAGAAGAAAAAAAGAAGAAAAACTAAAAAACGGAGGGAAGGAAGAAAAAAGAGTGGTAAAATAAATGTTGATATAAGACAAACTTTTTCTCACCGTACCAGAGAATTGAAAGGCATGAGGAAGCCACCAACATCACCCTTGAGCGTGGGTCTAATCATGAAGATGGCCATGTTTGCACTGTGGAAGGGGTACGAGAAGTCACACACTTCCTCCCGCTGGTGAGTCACCCCGAAAGGCCCCAGCGAAGCCTCAACCTCCTAATGGGAAAGACAATCAAGTCAATCAACAATAAAGTATCGCTGATTTCTTGCTGGGGAACGATAGATGTAGTTAAAGAGATTTTTAATTTATATTGTTTTTTGAATAGGGTGAAGGAGGCTGTCTTGAAATGTTCCTGCTGTGAGTGAAGAATATTTAAAATTTTCACTTGTTTGACTTACCTGCCGCTGTAGGAGACCCAGAAGGCCAGTCCATGACCCATTTGCATCCGGAGCACCCCAGACCCCATCCGGTGTTTCCATAAGCTCGTATCTACCGAAGGGAACGATGTTATAGAAAATTAATAATACTCTCTATATCTATCTATATATCTATCTATATATCTATCTCTCGACATACTCAAACTCAAGGACGCTGGCAAGGATACGCAGAAGATACGCCATAGGTCCTTCAATCCTGAGAGATCCGTTTTCCCCCTTCATCACCTTCGTCCACGGCACCCACTGCGGAGGAATAAGGGGAAGAGTGCTGCACATGGGAGGCAAAGCAAGGGGGAACTAGCGTGAAGTATTTGTCATTTTAAAGTGAGACGGGAGGAAGAGGGAGACATAAGTAAGAGGAACATGAGTAAGAGGAACAGGAGTAAGAGGAACGTGGATAAGAGGAACTAAAGTAACAGAAACATAAATAAGATTAACAAAAGTATGAATAACAGTAATAAGATGGATAGCAGTCAGAGGGATTGAGGTAAGAGGAACAAAATCTACTTATTTCACTGTTTTTTTTTTCCACTGTGGTTGAAGTGATCGACAGTACCTCAGCCACAGCCACTCGTAACACAGGCGTCGTCGCTGCTGTCGTTATTGTCGTCATGCTTGTCACCCTCGCTTCCAGTCCGTCTTTCTTTGATTTCTCTTTTGTTTTCACTATCTGTTGAGTAATCGCGTTCGTACGTACATGTTCATTATATATATTTGCTATGCTATTGGCTGTACTACTTCTTTGATAATGTGGCATTACAAACTGTTATAACACTTGTGAAATTATACAATTTTTTTGGTGTGAAATATTATGGGTGCGTATTGGTTAATTTTACTGACAGGACAGTTTTGTAACACGATTATTTTCAAGTCGTATACATAAAAAATAAAAATAAAAGATTGTGACTTAATTCATAATTTTTATGTAACTTTGAAACTAGATAAAGTGATTTTCAAGATACAGTTTGTAACCACAATTACATTTATTGCATTATACTTTATTTTCTTGATAGTTATCGTTATTGTGCTCCTATTAAAACATTCTTGGATTTACGTAACGCTTCGTTAGACAGATAACAAAAAAAAGATGGGCAGTGGTTCAAAGTAGAAGCAAACAAAAAATACAATGATGCAAGTACCAGAGACTCAATGGAAAAGAAAACATTTGATGACACAAAACGAGAAACTTTTATGGAGACGGTCCACTTGGGTCAACAAGAAACGCAATAAAATGACTCGTTAGTGAAGCGAATCTTGTCCTGTACAAACATTGCCTCCGCCACTGACAGCCTTCCATTGGCCTGAGATTGTGTTTTTGACTTTCTGCAGCGGCGGGAAGGTTGGCGAGGGTGTGAGCTTTGGCTACCTACAGAACCAGCTAACCTACCTGTCCCGCTGTCTCCTGATGACTGACTACCTGTTCTTGCAATCTCTGGCTTCCGTCACGCCCTCTCCCCCCTCATTCCTCATTAAAATAGACAGGTGGGGGGTCCATGAACTCACCTGGCTTATCCATTATGCAATTGGTCCAATGCACATGTGTCATTTTATTATATGAAAAGAAGAGTTGTGATGATATGCTCCTCATCTCCCTTCAAAGGTGACGGACGCTGAGTCATCTTTACTGGTATTCTTTTGGTGATGTCCTCAAGTTGACTCTCGGTGTGTCCGTCGCTCCATCTTTCTCTTGTAAATACAGTGCTTTCACAGCCATGCTAAAATTGGTTTCCAAATTACTGTTTTGTTTTAACACACTAACGTAAATGATGGAGAATAGAGTGTTATATTTGTTAGGGATTTTACGCTGTCAGATGGACTTACATTTGTTTCAAGTCGTTATTGATGGAGATAAACTGTATTAATTTTATACTGTTTACCTGCTGGCTCAGTACTGCGTGGTATCGAGTTTTAGTAATTTGTAAGCATAGAATACCTGATCAGTGTATGTTCAAGTCAGATACTAATTTTCCCTGACAGTTTTATTTGCTAAGATTAATGGGTCGTCCTCCGTTCTTTGCCTCGCACGCCACAGTTTAGATAAGAAGCTACTCATCTTGCTACTAACAAAAGAATGCAAAGGAGATAAACAGTTTCAACGTAACATGCGTCATTGCACATTGTTAAATCTTACACCGAACATTTATTTTCAGTAACTAGTTATATAATTTTCTTATCGGCCTCAGGTATAGAATAGTTAACAAACATCATATACATGTTTTTTACTTGAAACATTATATCAATATTCCTTCTTAATAAGGAGATACATTTAATGACATGAGGCATCTTGGCATTGGCGTGAGCCTGACTGACGACGAAGCACACAACAATTTATTTTTCAACTTATTTCGTATATATTTCATTACAGACTTTAATCTTTTTTTTAGAGCACAATGGATTTTGGTGACAAGCGATGAAATTAAATTTTTTGTGGTTCACTCTGTAATGTATCACCTAAGATGATGCTTGATGGAGGCGCCGCGGACACAGCAGGGACAAGGAAACACATTGACTGCTCACGTTTATTGGGTAACTCTTTGTATCTGGACCAGGACAACTGAACAGTGGCTACCATTAACAGTGTTGTGACGGGTGGTCGGGGGTCACTGTGGCGGGACAGATGGTCGGTGGTCGGCGGATTCACCATCATTGCTTCATCTATCGTGACGTGCGTGGTTGTGGGTCGAGGGCAGGAGGGTGAGAGGGTGGGAGGGTGGAGAGATGGGCAGGGTGGGAGGATCTGCTTGGCTTCATAACTCGTGGCTGAAAGAACACATTTTTACGTAATATTTGTTACGGATACAAGACTAACTTTTTTGTTGCAGTAATTTCATAAGTCACCAAGTATTATTGAAGACTTTGACAATGAGAAAGCCGTATAGTTCAGTAGAGTTAGTGTTTAGGAGGCAGTAGTAAACGCAGGATTCATGAGCTCTGCCACCCTGATAGGCGAGTGTCCACGTCCCGCCTCGTGCTACTCACCTGTTTATTATCGTTGTGGCACCACCACCTCCAGAAGAAAGACAGCCGTGCCGGCGGCCAGACCTGTGGGAAGGAACGGAGTTTGTTGGGTAACTTTTATATCATATGACCAAGTCAGATGAAATGAGTGGATCCATGCAGCTCAAACCATGCCATCCTCCTCCCTCCCCCCCTCACCTCCCGCCAGCACGAGGAAGCAACCAGCCATGGCCTCGATACTGAGGGCAGCAATGCCCTTGGTGCGGTCCGCGGTGGGCGGGCGGAGGCACTGGCTGGTGTTGGTGATCTGGGCGCCCAGCCAATGGTCCAGGATGCCCGCTTCCTTCACCGTCAGTATACTGAGAAAAAAAAAACATACCGGGAGTGAGGCTGGTGTGGGCGTGAGGCTGGTGTGGACGTGAGGCTGGTGTGGGCGTGAGGCTAGTGTGGGCGTGTGGGTGAGTATATAGCAGGACTTACATTTGGTTAGCGCCATCGCGGTAGGTTGAGTTGATCTGAAAAGCCATAGCGATGATAGCGTTGGTGTAGACAAGCTCACGGGAGATATAAAGGTGACACTTTCCACTGGTGCTGTGTAGAGGATAAGGAAAAGGAGAGAATATAAGACACCTAAGAGGGAGGGAGAGAGAGCGTTACAAAGAAGAAGAAACGAGGCAAGATTAGAGGAATGGAAGGTGATATGACTTAGAATGACATGTACAATTAATGAAACAAATATAGGGTAGTTAATTAATGTTTAAGTGCATAACCTGTGATAAAAGCTGTCAAATCAAGTTCAATTTGATAAAGTGGCTTAAACACTTTCTTATCACACTATCTTAAGAGTGTTTGAAAAGCATGAAACCTTTTCTCTGGCGCAGTAAGCGGTTCTGTCTCGTTTGAGCCTCACCTGAAGTCCCATGACATAGCTTTCTTCATGGTGGTTTTGTCACATATTGCCGCGTACTTCCCGCTGGCCACGTCTTCCCGCGCAGCCCAGCAGTCCGGGAAGGTGCCACTGATGCCCATGAACACTTGCTTCCTCACCCCGTCTTCTGCCTCCTGTAGATGAACACTACATTGGCACCATCACCGTGTTGGGTACTGCTTCTCCTCCTCCCATTTATCATCATCATCATCATCATCAACATCAGCATCAGCATTAGCATCAGCATCAGCAGCAGGAGCAGGAGCATTAGAAGCAGCCACATATAAAACCTACGTTCCATCAACAATGATTTATTATTATCGCACAACTAAGACGAAGTTTCAGAGGAATGTCCTGCTTTTTGTGTGTTTTCTTCATCGTTTGTAAAGGAATATCTATGGCACAAGAATGTGTTGTTCACTCCGTCTAACTCCATCCTGCTGGGGACTAACAATGCATTCGGAACAAATATTATATTTCCACATGAAGACGTCTTTAAGCTTTGTCACACTTTTCCAAAGTGTGTCCCTTCATCTTTACCTTGAAGAATTGGAACATCATGGAACCCCTTTCCAGCCTCCACGGCAGCTCCTTTTGCCCCACTAGGTCTGCGAGGGAGTCAATGGGAATGGTGACCCGCGGGACGGTGAGCATGGCGGTGAGGATGCCGCTGTAGGATGACATGAACACCAGGGACGCCAGCAGCCAAACGGTGGCCATCAGGCGGCTAGCATCAAAGGGAGGCACATCCGCGGAGCCTGCCGGGAAGATGCAATATGAGGCAGTGCATACCTTGAAAACTAAGCATGTATGTATCTCAAGTACTGCCAGTGTTCCCCGAGGCCTTTCTCTGCCTTACGACTGGCGCTCGACACACCTTCCTGCGTGAAGACCTTGACGCCCCAGATGGTGGTCTTGGAGAGGCTCCAGCGCATCGATGACTTGAAGAACTTCAATTCAGCCGCTGCTATGGGCGTCATCACGGCCACCACCACCGCCAAACTCAACAGCGCTAACAGCCAAACCTAAGGTAAAGCCAACAGTGTCTTTACCCTCATCACCACCACTACCAATTACAGGTGTATTAGCACATGCACACATGACGTAGTTGTAATTGCAGGGAGGTGCAAAAAATTACAGCGCCAACGCATATCAGTTTATGTTGCCATAACTCCACTTTGTTTTTGACGTGCGACTGATGGACAACCTTACCTCCCCACTGAAGGGTTTCACGAATCCTGCCACGTCGTTCTGCAGGGTCGGCCTCACCATCAGGATTGCGTTGTTCTCGCTGTACAGAGAGTTGGAGAAGTCACACACAGTCTCCCTCAGGTCGGTGACGCCGAAGGGACCGACAGCGAACTCTACCTCCTATTGGAAAGTAAAATCTCAGAACATTGCACAACATAACACTATTTTGTACACTATTGTGTAGAGCCAATGCAAGCACTGATCTTACATAGATAATATTTATGATGCCTCGGATAGCGTCAAGGCAGCAGGGAGTTGTAAAGAAAGGAAAGGTAATTATAACGTCAACTTTTTCTCCTGTTATCAATTTAAACAAAGCCGATGTAGAGCCTAAGGTCCGGCATATAACTGTCATGTGAACACAACGAATACCACGAAAAATCAGTCGCATATTCTTTGCTTTGACTCTTTGGAAGTATAGAATGTTTTCTTTGCCTAGTCCAACATCCTGTGACACTGCAGAACTCACCCGCCGCTGCAGCTGGCCCAACATGCCGTTCCAGGAGCCATTAGGAGTAGGGCCGCCCCAAATCCGGTCCACAGGGCGTACCAACTCATAGCTGTAGGCAACAAATACTGATTTTAACGCATTCTCCTTACGCCTTAACATGCCAGATTTGCGGCGAATATTATACATCAGAAAATACTCCTTCCCTCACTTACTCGAAGTTGAGGATGCTGGATAGGATGTCAAGGAGGTTGGCCATCGGTCCCACGATCCTCACTGTCCCGTCAGCCTCCGTCAGCACCTTCGTCCACGGTACCCACTGGACAGGAACGTGCGGGTATGGCAGGAAGAACACCAATAAACTATTTAGTATACACACATATGTATGTGTATATATATATATATATATATATATATATATATATATATATATATATATATACATATATATATATATATATATATATATATATATATATATATATATATATATATACATATATATATATATATATATATATATATATATATATATATATATATATATATATATATATATATATATATATACATATATATATATATATATATATATATATATATATATATATATATATATATATATATATATATATATATATGTATCGATGCCAGTGCTATGGCAGGAAGAGGACCAATAAAACATTTAGTAGACACACAAACATCCCTGCGTCTCGTTAACTGGAACATAACAATCTCCCACAACATTCCACCTTCCACGCAGTCTCATCCTCCACAGTACCTCCTCCACTGCCACCTTGATGAAGGGTCTTGAGGGCGTCGCCATGTCTCTACACGCCTCCACACGTCTCCACCTCTTCCTTGCAAGTGTCACGCTGTACTTTCTCCTTACTACCCGCCGTGGCCTTCACCTCACTGTGTTCTTCCTTCTGCTGGAGTGTTGCTGTCACCTGTCTGGAGAGAGACGCACAAATAATCACCTCCACCTGTACGTCTCTGTATGGCGTGCACTCCTTGTAGTATGTCTTATGAATAGCCTCAACCACGCAGGTAGCCCTCCCCTCTTATCCACCGCTCAATATACATGTGGTAAC
>JAXIVD010001601.1:20000-60000 GCA_036785275.1 Cancer borealis
CGCTGCGGTCTGCGGTGGGTGGACGTAGACACTGGCTGGTGTTGGTGATCTGAGCGCCAATCCAGCGGTTCAAAATTCCTGACTCCTTCACCGCGTGGATGCTGCCAGAAGACACATCTCAGAATAACCCCGCGTCACTCATCTCCAACACACTTCCACCTTACATATATCTTAAGGCAAGGTACTGTACATGACCTTCAAGACTCGTAAATGAAGTCTATATTATAGTATTCACACAATCATAAGACAATGAACACTTGTTACTGCTATGAAGTCTCGTTACTCACATCCTGTTTGCTTTCACACGGTAGGTGGAGTTCATCTGGAAAGCCATAGCGATTTGTACGTTGCTGTACACATTCTCGCGGGATATGTACAGGTGACACTGACCGCTGGTGCTGGTGGCGCATACAAGACTCATTAGTGTTGGTGTTGAGGTTCCAGTAAAGTAACAACATAAGGAAAGCGAGGACATCGTTTTACCTGAAATCCCACGACATGGCCTTCTTCATGGTGGTTCTGTCACAGATGGCTGCATACCTCCCGCTGGCGATGTCTTGCCGTGCCGCCCAACAGTCTTGGAAGGTGCCTGAGGTTCCAGTGAAGACACTCCTTCTTACTCCATCATCAGCTTCCTGTATAATTGAACCGAATTTTATTGCCTTGTAGCTTTGATAATCTTGTACCTAGGTGAGACCTAAGCCCTAGGTAGGTGTCTTACCCGGAAGTACTGGAACATCATGGACCCCGCCTCCAGCCTCCAAGGCAGGTCGTTCTGCCCCACCAGGTCTGCGAGGGAGTCAATGGGGATGGTGACCCGCGGGACGGTGAGCATGGCGGTGAGGATGCCGCCGTAGGATGACATGAACACCAGGGACGCCAGCAGCCAGGTGGTGACCAGTATACGACCTGCGTCATGGGGCGGCACCCAATCTGAACCTGCAAGAAGAGTGAAAGGAGATGAATGATTATGATATTGTAATATGTGCATGAAAAACAAATGAGTCTACAACAGCTTGAGATATGATCCAAACGCGTGGCATACATTGTTTTATTATCTTGGACTGCAGCCATCGTAGTGACCGTAGTCTGTTGAACCAAAGCATGCACTTAGAGTCCAGACGAATATTGTAATAGTGTGGCATATTGGTCCTTAACTGAAAGAATGTTCGAGTGGGTGTAATTCATTCATTATTTTAACGGTTGAAAAGACCCTAGTGCCATGCGTGTGGCCTGACTCACCCTCCTGCGTGAAGGCCTTGAGGCCCCAAATGGCAGCTTTAGCGAGGCTGCCGCGGCTCTCAGTGTTGTAGATGTTTGCCTCCGCCGCCGCCACCCGCGCCATCACCACCACCATCGTCACCAGACTCACCAGCGTCAGCAACCACACCTGCGGCACCGCCATCAGGATCACCATTGTTACTGCCATCACCACTACCACCACCACCACCACCACCACCACCACCACCACCACCACCACCACCACAACCACAACCACCACCACCACCACCACACATATGTAACTGCACATAACCAGTAATAAGAACATCAACACTAACAACCTTTACCAAACAAAAGCCTGAGGGAATCACCTCGTTAGTGAAGGGCTTGGCAAAGCCTGCCATGTCGTTTTGTAGCGTCGGTCTCACCATCAGAATAGCGTTGTTCTCGCTGTAGAAAGCGTCCGAGAAGTCACACACAGTCTCTCTCTGGTTTGTCACGCCAAATGGTCCCACCGCGAGCTCCACTTCCTGCCAAAGGAACTGCGTTATATGTATATTTTCGTCAAATAATGTCATTCACACCCATTATTTAATAGTTTCACGTGTCGCCACTTAACAAATCAATGGAATGTATTTGAGTACCAGTTATGCTTTGTAGCTTTTGTTACTCCCCGCTGCTGCTCCTTACTTTTCAGTATGCGAGTATAATGGAAATTGATTATGAGTTACTTATTAAACACTCAGCATGAGACGTTGCAGCAGAACTCACGCGGCGCTGTAGTAGTCCCAGAAGGCCATTCCAGGATCCTTTAGCATCAGGGCCGCCCCACACCCTGTCCAGAGGCCGCATAAGCTCGTAGCTGCGGGTGGAAAACACGTTCTTCTTGGCTGTTTCTAATATTCTACCAAACTGTTCCTTGCCTCAAATAAATGGTATTAATTCCAATCCTGTGTCACCCTGAAGGATCACGTCCGTCACTCACTCGAAGTTGAGGACACTGGAGAGAATGTCGAGGAGATTAGCCATCGGGCCCTCGATCCTAAGCTCCCCGTCGTCCAGCGTCAGCACCTTCGTCCATGGCACCCACTAGACAGGGACGCGCGGGTGCAGAAGGGAAGGCAAAAGGAAGATATTGATTAAACACATGAGGAAGGACACATATATTCCTCTGTTATATGCATTAGTTTGTCATGATATCCCTCAGTGTCTCTCGCATCCTCATACATCCTAGGCCTCCCTTCCCCTTCCCCCTTCCGGCACAGTACCTCCTCTACAGCAACTTTGAGAACAGGTCTTGATGCTGATGACATGGCGCATTAAATTCAATTCACTCCCACTGTACTTTAAGTTTTTCGTTTCTTTCTTTAGTGATATCTTTTAGTAAAGCGTCTGTGAACAACTTCTTCCTGTTAATAATAAGTTGATTAATACATGAGTGAGTTGGAGAGGCGGAGAACCATGTTGTTTTAGGGTTTTGTTAATATAGTGATGTTTGTATGTGTTGTTGAAAATGAATGATACGTGATTGATGTGTGTGAAAAATTGTGTTGTTAAGGTTGTGTTTCTGTTTGTGTTGTGGTTGTGTTGCTCAGTGTTGCATTGCCTGAGTTGTCTTGAGTTGTGTCCGTATAGGTTTTCACTGCACTGCCCGCGTTCCACCTGTAGATGAAAATTCGTTGCACGTTGTTCTATTTGCAATATTTCACAACGTATTATACTGTTTTATACGTTGTTTGTTTTCTTAACGCTGTCATGCTGATTGTTCCATTGTGTTGGCTAAGTTAATCCTCCTCCTCTACCTCCTCCTCCTCCTTCTCCTCCTCTTTCTTCTCCTCAGCTCACCTATCCAACTTACCTCCGCGGCTCTTGATGAGTGACTACCTACCTTGTGTTACCTGTCCTCTCCTTGATTCCCTTTGCCTCCACGCCTCTCATTAAATTATACAAGCGTGGTCCAAGAACTCATCGCGTTGTTCAATTATGCAGGTGGTCCATTGCACCTGTCTCCCTCTCTTAATGAGGTGATGAGGACAAGAGTCATGACAGGTGCATTCTACCTGCTGCCAAGTTAATTAAAGTTGAATTAAGTCTTGATGTTGTAGTAGTGACCCTCCCTCCTCCTCCTCCCCGCCCCCTCTCTCTCTCTCTCTCTCTCTCTCTCTCTCTCTCTCTCTCTCTCTCTCTCTCTCTCTCTCTCTCTCTCTCTCTCTCTCTCTCTCTCTCTCTCTCTCTCTCTCTCTCTCTCTCTCTCTCTCCCCCCCCTCTCTCTCTCTCTCTCTCTCTCTCTCTCTCTCTCTCTCTCTCTCTCTCTCTCTCTCTCTCTCTCTCTCTCTCTCTCTCTCTCTCTCTCTCTCTCTCTCTCTCTCTCTCTCTCTCTCTCTCTCTCTCTCTCTCTCTCTCTCTCTCTCTCTCTCTCTCTCTCTCTCTCTCTCTCTCTCTCTTTCTCTCTTTCTTTTTCTCTTTCTTCTCTCTCATATGTCTGGACTTATTTTTCATTATCAGTGTATATATTTTTTTAGCTTACTGTTGCACCTTAAAAATGACGGAGACTACTAGTTTGCAATGTACACAACACTACCTTAAGAATGTGTGTTACCAAGACGTATTGATTCACCTTGCTCTCTGTATCCCTTCGTTATCTCTTAGAGTGCCGCCGCGAGCATGATTAATCTCATCAATTAATCATTACCTGTTGATATAGGCGATGCAATATAGGATTGATTAGAGGGAAATGAAAGTGCTCCAGACATAAAGAAAGGTGTGTTGAAGTGCTGTTTGCTTTAGTCTTATTTACCTGTGTGTTATTTTTAACGATGCTTTTAGGATGTGAGTTAATGAATGAATGCTATTGAGTTTATTTAGGTTTTGAAGTACAGGTTGATTTATTTAGTGTTATATGGTGTGAATAAGGCAAATAAAGGTTAGGTTGTGTGTCAGCGTGATTAGTCGCAGGAGTCAGCTTACATGGGTCCTCAGCTTATGTGAGTTATGGCAGAGGTCAGAGAAGTAAGTATTAAGGTCAGCAGTTTTAGACTTATTATAATGGAAATTGTTTGTTGGTAAGCATAGCGGGATTAATGGTCAGCATAGCGGGATTAATGGTCAGCATAGTGGGATTAATGGTCAGCATAGTGGGATTAATGGTCAGCATAGCGGGATTAATGGTCAGCATAGTGGAAATAATGGTCAGCAGATCGGGATTAATGGTCAGCATAGCGGGATTAATGGTCAGAATAGCGGGATTAATGGTCAGAATAGCGGGATTAATGGTCAGCATAGCGGGATTAATGGTCAGCATAACGGGATTAATGGTCAGCATAGCGGGATTAATGGTCAGCTCAGCAGGATTTATATTCAGTATTGCAGTTGTTTGCGGTAAGCATAGTGGGGTTTGTGGTCGGTACAGCTGCATTATAGTTCATGATGGCGAGATCAGCAGCATAGGGTCAGCGTCAGCACAGTGAGGTCAAATTTCTGCACCTCACAAGCGGGACAGACCTCCGACGACCAGTTCCAGGAAGAAGGTGATGGTGGCCAGACTTAAACCTGAAGCCACGGAAACACACCTCAATGCATCATGTACCGTCGTCTCTTCCACCAACTTATATAATTGATACATAAAAAGATACACACATATGTTACGTTAAAAAATCTTTATGTTTTGGTACTCATCAAAAAAAGATCCTTGTTCAAAATTGTCCATCCCAACCATCTCTCCCTCCCTCCGTCCCTCCCTCCCCTCCCTTACCTGCCGCCAGCACTAAGAAGAGACCTCCAAAAGCCTCCAAGTCAAGGGAACTGATGCCGTCCCGCCGGTCCGCACTGGGTGGCTTTAGGCATTGTGGGACGGCGCCGATTTGTTCCTGCAGCCATGTGTCCACCAGCCCCGCCTGCTGCAGCGTCAAGATGCTGTCGGAGTGGTTTGGGGAACGTTCGTCAAACAGTGATAACATTCAGCTTGGGTTGCTAGAAAATAGTTCTCAAGAAAGATTAACGTCACAGAATAGTATATATTTCCTTGAAGATATTGCGAGCGTCTCCGTATTCTTCCTCAACTTACACGTTTGTAGCGCGGGAAAGGTAGAGAGAGTTTCTTCTGAAGGCCACCCCTTTCCACAGGCTTGAAATAACCACCTGCCGCGCCATGTAAACATTGCAGCTTCCCGTAGTTCTGTTCAGCAGGAAAAGAGCCAATAATGAGGTGTAATGTGAGGCTGGTGAAGGCGTCATGCAGTGCCCATCATAGCCTTGGTGGACTATGAAATGTAGAATCACGGTGGAAGAAGATATTCTAAAATACCTCAAGCATGTGTGAAAATTGTGTATTTACCAAAAAGCTGCTGAAAAAATGCTTATTTTACACTATTGATCTGAAGTTAGTCGACACAATCTCCGTCGCTGTTCAGAAAAGACAATAAGTTACCACAGTCTTGTCGAACTTACTGAAAATCCCAAGCCATGACCTTCACCATGGTAACATCGTCACAGAAGGCGGCGTACTTCCCCTCCACCAAGTCCTTACGGGCCTCCCAGCAGTCCTTGATGGTCCCAGAGCTCCTAAGGAAAACCTCGCGTCTCACTCCTTCTGTAGCCTCCTGAAAATGTCCAACGGTATTACCTTGAGTGACTTTGCTTCACTTCACACATATGATCGTTTCAGAACGCCATATATCGTTCCTCATGATTGATCGACCATAAGGAAAACATCGCATTGGCAATGAATGTTTTCCGCTAGTGAGGGATTACCCTCAGTACCGCTCCACCTGTAGGTGACGTTACCTCGAAGTACTGGTACAGCATAGATCCTCCCTCCACCCTCCACGGCATGTTGTTTTGGGCCACCAGATCGTATATTGAGTCAATGGGGATGGTGACCCGCGGGACGGTGAGCATGGCGGTGAGGATGCCGCTGTAGGATGACATGAACACCAGAGACGCCAGCAGCCAGGTGGTGACCAGCACACGACCTGCGTCATGGGCCGGCAGCCACTCGGAACCTGCAGGAGGAGGAGGAGGAGAAGAAGGAGGTGGAAAGCAAAAGATGAAGAGATAAAGAGTGAAAAAGAGTAATGTGTTGTTTACATAGTAAGCACAGTGTGTGAGGTGTGATAAGTATTGTTCATTAACAAAGAACAAAAAAAGTTGACGAGAAAACTGCTGACTCATTTTCTTTCTGGATAATCACGAAGCCTGGTGACTCACCTTCCTGTGTCAGCGCTTTGAACACCCACAGGACGGTTTGGGAGAAGATATTTCTGACGCCGCGGCTGAAGATGCGGCTCTCAGCCCACACCACCAGCATGGTCGCGCAGCTGATCCCCACGATGCTCAGCAGTCAGGATCCACACCTGAGGATACGAACCTCACTTCAGTGCCTGGCGAAGTGGTGTCCAATAAGTACTGTCAACCTCAAGCAGGACGATGCCTCACCTCCAGCGTGAAGGCATTCAGGAAGCCCGCCATGTCTGTCCTAAGCTTTGGCCTCTCCACCATGATCGCTTTGTTCTCAGTGGATAGCGGCAGCGTCATGTCGCAAATCACCTCCCGCTGCGGCGTGATGGTGAAGGGACCGAGTGCCAACTCCACCTCCTGTCCAGGCAAGAAAACTGATCCAGTAGCAAACACGCGAAACTCGCACAAAAGAAATGTAGACACATGCATGATATAAAGATGGAAAGTGCGTCGGCGTGTGTTTGTTTGTGTTGCATTCGTCTGTGTCTTTTTCTGTGTATCTCTTGGGCATTCAACCGAAAAAAAAACTATTGGCAAAGAACATTTTCTAGACCCTCGCAAGAATAACATTTTCCATAAATCCTTTACTACGTTTCATAACTGTAGAACTCAAACCGAACAAATATTATGATAGATATCCCTTGTCTGCATCATCTTCGGGACCTTATCCTTGTTCACACCTGCACCGCCACACCTGCTGAGCCTCACCTCCCTCTGCAGGAGTCCCAACATGCCGGTCCAGGAGCCATTAGCGTCAGGTGATCCCCACTCCCACTCCTTCGGCCTCACCAACTCGTAGCTAGACACAGATAACATTCTTTTCTCTCTCTTTTATATTACATAATCAAATTACATCGCATTACATTACATTTACATTAAATTTTTCTTCTCATCCATTTATATTTTCATGTTGTTTAACAATTAAACTGTTTCAAAAATTAATTGAAAAAAATATTTATAAACATGAAAATTGTGCTTTTAACTTTACAAGCAATATTCACGTGTAAGGATAGGATTGTTATCAAATTAATCACGCTAGATGAATGAACAAAACTTCTCATGAACTCACTCGAAGTCAAGAGCCTTGGCAAGAACATCGATAAACTTTGACATTGGACCTTTGATTTTTAGAGAACCGTCTTCCTGAGGCAGTAATGTGATCCACGTCTCCCACTAGAATGAGAGAGAGAGAGAGAGAGAGAGAGAGAGAGAGAGAGAGAGAGAGAGAGAGAGAGAGAGAGAGAGAGAGAGAGAGAGAGAGAGAGAGAGAGAGAGAGAGAGAGAGAGAGAGAGAGAGAGAGAGAGAGAGAGAGAGAGAGAGAGAGAGAGAGAGAGAGAGAGAGAGAGAGAGAGAGAGAGAGAGAGAGAGAAAAAAAAAAGTATTCACCCGTTAACTGCATTGAAGGGGGAAAAATACACATTGACACTTTTCCTGATTTCTTTTCCTGGTTTTGTGTTGAATTATTTTAATAACTTCATGAAATATGTATATAAAAAAAAGACTGCGTATACAGTACCTGCTCCACTGCCACCTTCAGGAAAGGCCTTGAAGTCGTCATGATTGGATGCTCGTCGTCACACACAGACTTTCCCTCTTGTCCAAACGTCTCTCTTTGCTCTAATTGTTTGAATGAAAACCCAATGCTGATTATTTGAGTTTCATTAATCAATCACTTAGCGATACGATTCAGAAGTAAAATATATAATAAAAACAAGAAAAAAGTATGATGGTAACAATTAGAATTCTTGTTTGTGAAAGGCTCAAGTTTTGTGATAGGTATTTCATTTTTTTTCAAGTATCTCTTTGCAACACTACACTCTTGTCACACAGCCACTCTATGCTTCCTCTCATTAATAAAACTGATGGTCACACAAAGAGACAGGGCCAACACATCGATCTGAGAAGCGCACTAAAAATACTGCTAGTAGACGATTAGCTCAAGACATGATGTTGTTCAGGGCCGAGAAAGACACTTAATATAATGGTGTATATAATGTCTTTCCGTTTTCTGTTCACAGGATCAAGTTAGTCAAGGAATTGTTTTATACCAAGGCAAGCTAGTGGGAGGGAAGGATTGCTAAGCTCACCTGACCTACCTGTCGTGTCGCTTCTTGACAACTGAGCACTTATCTGTACCATCAGCACCACGCTCCTCCTACTCCTCATTTCCATTACTTACCTCTCCCCCTCAGACCGTCTTCACTTGTCGAATAACGGAGCCAAATGGATATTCAGAAGTTTGTCAATTTATCAATCTGTGCGAATCATTTAGGTATGCATGGCGCTGAGGCTCCTGTCTGGGTGTGATGGACTGGCTGGTAGGGAGACACGCGCCACCACCTACTCGCATGTGTTGAGGAAAGGCGGGATTTGTGAAGGTGGTCTTGTGTGTCAGCTCCCTTATGTTGTTCACCTTTATTGTGGTTGTGTCTGTGACTCTGTTATGTTACTTCGTTTATATGCCTGTTGTTCTTTCTTCTAGTTTTCTCTACCGTATGTTTGTATATATGTCTCATTATTTGGTTTGCTATTAGAAAGATTATGATTATCTATGAATTTTTTTAATTTTTGATGTATGGAAACGTACATGGACATTTTAGAGAAATAACACGAATAATTTTATTAAGTTTATTTCTCTGTGATCAAGTTACATTTAACACATTTGAGAAAGAAATTTTGTATTAATAGAGTAATTCATTGGAAGTGAAGTGTAACGCGAGGTGTCATGGCTGTCACCTGAAGCCTTGAGAGGAAGGAAGTCAGTGCTAGAATGTCAGGATGTCAATGTTCCGAAATATCTCACCTTTTACGTACATTTGGGTAAAGGGGAACGAAAAAAAGGGAGCAATGGGCAGAAACTTGGAATTTTATTGTTTTCCGTTTGCATGAAATCGTGGTGGTGGATCGAGGGAATGTGAGGACAGTGAACGGAGGAGCTGTAAGGTGTGAGTGGGGAGGGAGGGGAAGCAGGGGAATCTTTTTGTAATGTGTGCGTAGAGCCACAGTGGTGCAGAAGACCCTCGTGATGTGCATTCAGGGGACAGCGGTGAGCGGTGTCAGAAGTCAAAAGGCCTTCTTCAAACATTCCACAGCGAACACAACGGCGGCCAACAATTCTCCTGTAGAGACAAAAATCTTGATAACATTTGTAAGCCAAGTACTGCGTTGTAAGGAAGGCATCGCTGGAGACAAAAATAACATTCAAAGACCTCCTCCTCCCTCTGCCACTCACCACCCAACAATACCAGCAAAGGACCGCCGAAGGACTTGAGGTCGAGTGGAGAGACGCCTTCTGTGCGGTCTGCAGAGGGTGGCTGCAAGCACTGCGGGGTGACAGCGATCACCTCTCGCAGCCATTGGTCTACCAGCCCCGCCTCAATCAGACCCCGGATACTGCAAGGACGAATAGTGTGTTTATGTACTAACGATGTTGTGGTCTCTTACGCTTTACTGTCAAATATTTGTTTCAAGCTAAAGATTAAACTGGTTGTGTAGCTCCACATAGAAAATATATTATACATGACAAAGATGGTTTGGGTGAGCTATGAAACCATCTTGAATATTCCCTAAAGGTTGTGCAAAGGAGGCAATAGAGTAAAATATTGTGTTGCAAACTTTTAATGACGCAGGACACGTCTGGGTAATAACACGGTGTGACCATCGCTTAAGAAACACACACATGACAAACGCAATGGTGACAAACAGCAGCCTTCATGACGAGGGAGGGAGTCACGCTGTTTGAAGTAATGTACATGACAGTAATAATATATGATAATGGCAGTGGTAGTTACATGTAACATTATAAACGAGGGTGAAAGATTGCAGCACTAGTGGGGGGGAAGTTTTTGTTTTATGTAATGGAAGTTTGCTATAATCTACAAAACCTAATTTAGCATAAGAACATAGCATAAAAAGGCCCACTAATTATTACACCCTTGTAAAAATTTAAAAAGGAAAAATTCAAAGTATTCTAAGTTTAAAATAAAAGTTTAAAAAAAAAGTAACATGAGGAGCATCAGAGAGAAAAAAAGTTCAAGTTATTATCAACTACTTACTTATCTTTGTATTGCATGTCACCTTAAACATCTGACCTTATCACCTCCACCTTTGTACATACCTCAAAGGCTACAACTCACACGTCATTGGCTCCCTCAAAGTAAGATGAATTCCTCTTGAAGGCGACGGCCACCCACGCACTGGAGTACACCATCTCCCTGGCGATGTAGAGGTGGCAGTCCCCAGAGGTGCTGCGGGGTGAAGGGTGTCGATGGAGTGTCGTTATCTGGCATTATAGTCGTTAGTCACACCACAACCATTATTCTCCCCCGCAGCAGTAATGGTGGTCATAAAAGTTTTGGTGCAAGACTTGTAATTTGTCATCATCAACACTATCATCATCATCATCATCATCATAACAATTACTCTTTTTCCTTTAGAAGCGGCAAATCTCAAGGGAAATGATCAAGTGAGGCAACGCACGCACTACACACACACACACACACACACACACACACACACACACACACACACACACACACACACACACACACACACACACACACACACACACACACACACATACACACACACACACACACACACACACACACACACACACACACACACACACACATACGTACGACATACACTCATACACTCCTGCTGTGCCTTACTCGGTCTTAAGGACGTAACAATAACAGTATCATTGACCTTTTGGGAGAGATGAATCAGAGCAGATGATATATCCAGTCCCCAAACTGACTCGTATCATTGACAGACGCAAAGTAAACATGAAAATAAACTTCCAAGAAAAGTTTTATACATCTTTCAGTAAGGCAGGGACAAGGAACTCACCTGAAGTCCCACGCCATGGCTTTCTTCATGGTAATAACGTCGCAGATTGCAGCAAACTCGCCATTAACTATTTCTTGCCGAGCCGCCCAGCAGTCTTGGAAAGTCCCTGACCTTCCTGTAAAGACCTCGCGACGCACCCCGTCCGTCGCCTCCTGCAGCAAAGGAAAATGTTGCCTCTTGCCTCGGTGAACGTGTGGCGTCAAGGTTGTCTGGATCACCTCAGAACGATTATTGTCGTTACTTGATACGTTAATCCAGAATAATGTTGAAACACCTTTTACGATTGAAAGAAATATAGAATCTAAAGAATACATTACATTCCCTTCACTTTCTTAAGGTATTTGTTATTTATATTTGCATTCCTTCTACTCCTGAGACACTAATATATATGTATCATTGGTCTAATTTTAACCTTGAAGTATTGGAACATAGACGACCCGGCCTCCAGCCTCCAGGGAAGGTCGTTTTGCGCCACCATGTCGTAGATGGAGTCAATGGGAATAACTACACGAGGCAGAGTGAGCATGGCGGTGAGGATGCCGCTGTAGGATGACATGAACACCAGGGACGCCAGCAGCCAGGTGGTGACCAGGAGGCGACCCGCATCATGCTTCGGCAGCCACTTGGAGCCTGTAGGAGGAGGAGGAGGAGGATGAGGAGGATGAGGACGAGGATGAGGAAAGGAAAGAAGGAAGGAAGGAAAGAAGGAAGGAAAGATGGAAGGAAGGAAAGAACAATAACTTATCGAGGGAGGAAGGGATTGGTAACACGTCCCAATAAAAACTTGTAAATCATGCAAACACACGGAGTTATGGGCACGAAGAATATACGTCAAATATTCATGTACAATTATAAATCAATATAAATGATAATAACCGACCGTAAATCAAGGCGGTCATAAATCACTCTCGTTACGTAACTATTCCTTATCGCAGATCGTACTAAACCAACTTACTCTCCTGTGTAAATGCCTTCAGGACCCACATGGTGACTTTCGTTCCCAAATCCTTCACTGAGGTGCCAAACAAGGTGTTCTCAACGCGCACCAACAGGATAGTGACGATGATGGTGACGAGGGCAAAGAGGAAGGTGATGAGCCACGTCTGTAAGATGATAACTCGTCATAACTCATCATCCCTTGGTGGTGTGAAGGAAAACAAGACCATCCTCCTCCCTCCTCCCCCCTCCTCACCTCGTAAGTAAAGGCCTTGACGAAGCCTGCCATGTCGGTGTCTAGCTTCGGCCGCGCCATCAGTATTGCTTTATCAGCGCCAGACAGTGGGTATGTTAGGTCACTCACTGTCTCCCTCTGTGGCGTGACTGTGAAGGGACCCACTGCGAATTCCACCTCCTATGGAAAAACATCAATAACAAATATATAATATATATAAGATGATGATGAAAGATATTATAAGTACATCAGTTTACTCCAGTACCTCCGTTTTCTTTAATTTGTTTATAGTTTTGCATGAAGACACGTGGTTTTGAGTGAGCTGCGTGTCCTGTGTGTTCATGTTAGACTCACCTCCCGCTGCAGCATCCCCAGCATACCGTTCCAGGCACCGTTTTCGTCAGGGCCGCCCCACACCTTCTCCGGGGACTGAGTGAGCTCGTAGCTGCCAGACGAGTACCAAAGAGGAAGGAATTTTCAAATCAAAACCATTCAGACATTATTCACACTGGACTTAACGCGTAACATAAGAATGTCATAATCATAAGCAGGTTTCGTGATGATAAATATAAATGAAACTTAGTGTATTGACGTACTCGAAGTGCAGTACGGTGGAGATGACCTGCAGGAAGTTGCCCATTGGACCCACGATGCTGAGGCTTCCGTTATCCCCTCGCACCAACCTCGTCCACGGCACCCACTGCAGGACATGACGAGGGGGTGACGAGTGTTAGCACAGATGGAAGGACACTATTGTTTTATATTATCATCACAAATTAAAAGGTTTATGTTATGTATTATAGTTATTAATACCTCCTCGCAGGCTACTCTTATGAATGGTCTGTGTTCGTGCGTCATGGCTGGTAGGATTGTGTTGCGTTCTTGATTTTCTTTTCCCTCTTGGTCACAATTTTCGTCTGCCTGTTTTGCTTCTGTTGAATGAATGAATGAATTTATCCATTGTTCTATGCAGTCTATCTTACTTTATCGGGTATTTTATGGTATTTAGAGGAAAACAAAGGCACTGAAAAAAAAATAGTAACATCAAGAAAGAGAAAAATATATAAGAAAAACTATTGGTGGACAAATTACAACACGACAAAATATACACACACATACAACGGCAACACCACCACCACCATTGTGTGTTGCGTTGTTACCTTACCTTGTGATGCACCAGGTGAGATCCAATTGTTAAAGAAGCTTACCTGTACTACCTTCCTCGCTAACGTCTGATGCCTGACTCTCTGTGTTACCATCCTGTCATATCACTCACCTTCGAACCATCCCCTTTCATCCTCTCATTCCTCATTAAAATAGACAGGTCGGGGTCCAGAACGGTCTCCTCGATCCATTATGCAGATGGTCCAACACACCTGCCGCCTTCACTAAATGAGGGAGGGGTGAGAAATATGAGGACAGGTGTTACTTTGTGCTCATTAATATTAATAAAAAATATGATAACTTTTGTGATATTTTACGTGTATTCATTGCCTGGGAGTCAGTTAGTCAATACTTCATTTTTTCAGTCAGTTAGTGAACCAGTCAATCAGTCAGTCAATCAATCAGTCATTGAGGAAAAGTCATTAAGAATGTAAGTTATGGACTAACTCAGACAATAAGTCATTTTGTTTAACTATTTTCAATATTTGTTTTCTTTAGATTTATAAAAGACAGACAGACAGGCACAAACAGGCAGACAGACAGACACACACACACACACACACACACACACACACACACACACACACACACACACACACACACACACACACACACACATACACACACACACACACACACACACACACACACACACACACACACACACACACACACACACACACACACACACACACACACACACACACACATATACACACACACACACACACACACACACACACACACACACACACACACACACACACACACACACACACACACACACACACTCCCACATACATAGTACATACCTGTAATCCTCCTCTTGAATTTTACATTTTGTTTTTCCCTGGGAGTACGGCTTTATTAACATTTCATGTAGACAAATTTTTAAAAGCATATTAAATTTGTTTCTGTTAGTAATGTATACTTTCCTTTATTTATGGGTTGGATCCAAGTAGATCTGTATGTATACACTTATTTTCCCAATGTTGTTAAATCTTGAGAAAATATACTTGTGCAATTGTGAAAGCAGTGTTTGTTATTAAAATTTTTTTGTTTTTGTTTCAGACACTCAAGGGATGCAGACGGAGCACAAGAACCCTGTTGGCGGAGGCAGTCACTTCCAATTAATAGGTATTTGACGTTTTCTATACAACAATTAGTCAAGATAAGTAGAGGAGCGGAGGGAAGGAGACCAGTGAACGTGTGGGAAGGGGAGGGTGCAGAGGAACAGGGAAGATGATATTGGTGGGGGAAGGGCTGAGGAACGTGAGAGGACAGGCACATCTACTCTTCATTCCTTAATCAATATTCCTCGTGTGGCAGTTTTTTATTTCAATTTTGTTGTCTCACTTGATTTGGCAATTTCGAGTTACTTCGCCACCTCTCTTCGTGTCATGTTATTATTGAAAAAAATAGCGTTTAAAGAAAAAAAACCCATCATAACATTTTGTATACGTGAAAAAAGTAATTGAAACACGGTTGTATGCGTTGATTGAAATATTTATTGTATGTGATAATTTTCGTGATGCTATTCTTTGTCCAAAATCCTGGATGTGGAGCTTACGTCCTCGTCCTTGAGAAACAGCAAGAATGCCAATTCTCAATGCAAGCTGGTAGTCATTATTTCTTATGTTTTATCAGAAGCCAAGAAAAAATCACATCACTTACATGATATAATAATTCGGGAAGAAGCAAGACTATTCTCTACATTATTATGAGGCGCCACGCTAGGCATAGTATCGTTATGTCTGTCATCGTGGTCTCAGAGTCATAGTCATGGTGTTACCGTCTCCAAAGTTTTAGTGGTCTGTGAGGCCGTGCAATCATTGAGATGTGTTAGCGGCGTGTGTCGCGGAGGTCGATGTTGTGGTGTGAAGGCGCTGCGTTGAGGGACGGCGAGTCGGTATCATCCAGGGAAGGTCAGTTTAAGGTGTTGGTTAGGAAGCGTCGCACCAGCAACTCCATTGTAAAGGCCATGATCGCCGCCCAATACCCTGCAGGTGTGACGGGATTAGTGGGTGAAAAAAATGTTTAAGGGTTTAAGTCTACTTCTCTATCCTCATAAAATTACAACAAGGACAACACTTATAAAATGACGTGACGTTAAATTTACAAATTATGAAATGGACGAAAAATGCGTTAAGTTTTTTTTTCTTTCCCACTATCTTTCTTTGCTTCCTCACCTCCCACCAGCACCAGCAAGGGTCCACTGAAGACCTCAAGGTTAAGAGCAGCGATGCCGCCGCTGCGGTCAGCGCTGGGCGGCCTGAGGCACTGAGGGATGCTGCCGATCTCCTCAGTGAGCCAATGCTGCACCAGCCCCGCCTCCGTTATCATGCGAATGCTGCCGTACATACACACAGTTGTATTTATAACTTTTTAAGAGCTACCTGCTGAATCACTTCTTGGTGTAATAATCAAATCTGGTGAAAAATGTTACATACCTTAAATAATTTTTCCTATATTTTGTTTAGCTTAATCTACTCACACTCTATTTACTCGACGAATGTAGGTTGAGTTTCTCTTGAAGCCAATACCCATCCAGACGCTGGAAATGATACTCTCCCGGGCCATGTAAATGTTACAGTCACCGTTGGTGCTGCGGGCAGGGAAGTCATGAAGGCCAAGCACTATCAAAGTAAACAATAATTCACATGTTGTCTGTCAAAGAGGTTTCCTCCTCAAGAACTAACCTGAAGTCCCACGCCATGACCTTCATGATGGTGGTGTCGTCGCACAAAGCAACAAACTTGCCGTCAATCACCTGCTGTCGTATCTCCCAACAGTCCTTGAAGGTGCCGCCCAGACGATCGTGAACCTCCAGCTTCACGCCGCTCTTCGCCTCCTATAAACAGTCAGCTCCGCATCATCTTAATGATACGTTCCTTCTGGTGTCATTTATTTGTTCTCAGTCATTAAAAATAAATCGTATTTACGATCTTATAGTATTCAACTCTATAATTTCAGCTTTTCATCTAACTACTACACGTCTGTCCTTCACATGCAATTGTCTTAGCAGCCTCTCACAAAATATAGTTTTTTTTTTATAGATAGCAATTGAATCGTTTCTTCTACGTGGCTATGACTCAAAATGTTGTCGAGCATTACCTTGAAGTATTGGTGAAGTGATGATCCACCTTCCAGTTTCCAAGGCATTTCGTCCTGTGCCACCAGGTCTGTGAGGGAGTCAATGGGAATATTTATTCTAGGGAGACTGAGCATGGCGGTGAGGATGCCGCTGTAGGATGACATGAACACCAGGGACGCCAGCAGCCAGGTGGTGACCAGCACACGACCTGCGTCATGGGGCGGCAGCCAATTGGAACCTGTAGAAGGAGGAAGAGGAGGATATAACAATAAAAATTCAAATCAAGTGACAGTTAAATAAACGTAGACCAGCGTGCATCTGATGTGTTCCATGACCAGGAAGGGAAACTTGTAGAAACTTGTAGTTCAAGAAACAAGTAATAAAAGTACAGGCAACACCAGACAATACAATTGTCCAATGAGTCCTTGACAAGCCTCTAGATCAGTTACTCACTCTCCTGCGTGAGGGACTTCAACACCCACATGATGGTGTGAGAGTAGATGTTTCTGACGGCGCGGCCAAAGACGCGTCCCTCGGCCCACACCAGCACTATTGTGGCGCAGCTGATCGCCACCATGCTCATCGCCGTCAGGAGCCACACCTGTGGAGGGCACCTGTTAGATCGGTGCTCGGTGAGGGGGTGAGGGGTGTGGCACGTAATAACAGGTGTGTTAGGCCTCACCTCCAGCGTGAAGGCCTTCAAGAAGCCCGTCACGTCCGTCTTCAGCGTCGGTCTTTCCATCATAAGTTCCTTGTTTGCACCGGAGACAGGCACAGACATGTCACAGATAGTCTCCCTCTGCGGCGTGATAGTGAAGGGACCCAAGGCGAATTCCGTCTCCTGGTATACAAAGAATAATATAAATAATTTTTTTACTTGACTGTAATAAGTGATATTACAAAACATTTTCACGTTGATTTCTTATGTGAAGAATAAGGAACGATTCATAATAATAAGCACATAATGGGTGCCTTTAAATTATTTAAGATCTGCCTCACCTCCTCCATCAGTACTCACCCCACGCTGTAGGAGTCCCAGCATGCCATTCCAGACACCATTCTTGTCGGGACCTCCCCATACCTTCTCAGGAGCAGTAACCAACTTGTAGCTGCGGACGACATGGAAACCCTTACACACTGTCATCACAAGACTCGTCGCATCATAATGTTTTTAATCACATCTTTGAATTAATGATGGCACTTTGAAACTTACTCAAACTGCAGGCTGCTGGAGATGAGGTCAAGCATGTTTCCCATCGGTCCCATGATGCTGACGGAGCCGTTGTCTTGGGGCACCACACGCGTCCACGGCACCCACTGCAGGGCCAAGTGAGGGTCACGTCCAAACCATTGCAATTGTACAAGTGAGATGTGATACAAGAACAAGACTTGATATAACAAGACTTGATATAACAGACAGTGTTACTTCTATTCTTGCGCCTCGCTACTGAATACTACTGTTAGGCAATGAAAGATAAGATGAGAATATAGTTCAATAGATCCTTGCTTTTATGTTACCTCGTCGTAAGCCACCTTGATGAACGGCCTCTTAGGTGATGTCATGTTTTCTTGCCTTTCTTCTTGTCTTTTTTGTTCTTCAGTGTTGTGATTTTCCTTTGAAGTTCATTCACTTTTGTTTTCTGTTCTCTGTTTATTGGAAGATAAAGATATAGAGAAATAGATAGATCAGTGTGTGTGTGTGTGTGTGTGTGTGTGTGTGTGTGTGTGTGTGTGTGTGTGTGTGTGTGTGTGTGTGTGTGTGTGTGTGTGTGTGTGTGTGTGTGTGTGTGTGTGTGTGTGTGTGTGTGTGTGTGTGTGTGTGTGTGTGTGTGTGTGTGTGTGTGTGTGTGTGTGTGTGTGTGTGTGTGTGTGTGTGTGTGTTTCTTCCTGATCCAAAGTTCTCGGCAAAATGTTTGTTAGTTCTTGTTTTGTAAGGCTATGATAATATTTATTATTATTACTATTATATATTTTTGTTCGCAACAATATTATCATTGAGTGTTAAATATTATTTAATTAACAAGTCTATTTTGTAAACTATGATATGTCTGCTAAACATTAAAACAAAATTATATATATATATATATATATATATATATATATATATATATATATATATATATATATATATATATATATATATATATATATATATATATTGATTGGTGTACTCGTCCCTTCGGTGGGTGTGTGGTAATGGTGGATGTTGCGTGGTGGTAATGCCGGTTGTTAACAAGTGATGTGCAGTATTGTGGGTGTGATGGATGATGATGGAGAGTGATGGACAGTAAACCGTTGCTATAGTGACGGGAGCATTCAAACTAAACCATAATTTGTAGTGGTAGTCGTATTATTATTATTATTATTATTATTATTATTATTATTATTATTATTAGTAGTAGTAGTAGTAGTAGTAGTAGTAGTAGTAGTAGTAATAGTTGTTGTTGTAGTAGTAATAGAGTTAAAGACAGGCAGTGCCCGGCTGGTCAACATACTGAAACTGCTGACGCACAGCTTCGAGTTCAAGTTCTGTCAGTAATACAAAATTTTTGGTGAATTATCTATTCAAATATAATCACCAAATGTCGCACGAATACCCTGCCTTCGATTGCACCGCCAGTTAAGTGGAGCACCTGCTCAGGTGTATTCACAGACCTCACCTGCTTCACCTCTCTCGATGCCTCCTGATGACTGACTGCCTCAGGAATCTACCTGTCACTTCTATCATCTCCCTCACCTCCCTCACTCCCGTCATCATCTCATTCTTCATTAAAATAGACAGGCGGGGTTCCAGAGCTGTCTGTTTGATCTATTATGCAGGTACTTGAACACACCTGTCGCTTAAATTCGCGTGAAATAGGGATGTGATGGCAGGTGTGGATTTATTTTCTTAAAGGTGCTGAAATTTGAATCGCATATTATAGTTTGCAATTTTCTTATGATACCTTGCTATGACTTTCACATGATTTCTTTTTGCATGGATTTGTTATATTATTGATTCCTTTCCATTATTTGCTCTTTTTTTTTCTTTCTTTGTCTTCTGCTTATCCCACTTTCACGTGCTTTCTTCTTATTATTTATCTTCTTATTTTTCTTCTTATTTCTTTTTCGTAATGTCTTTATTTATAAAAAAAACAATTCATCTCTTTGTATTTGGCATCACCAGTGTTGCCAAATCACCTCCGACAACAATAGGCCTCTTCTATTTGTTCTCAATAATCTACTCCGGATTCTGCTCCGAATCCGAATCTGTTTTGGATTAATTGGGTGCAAGTAGAACAGCAGAATCTGTTTTGGATTCGCTGGATCAAAACAATAACAATGAGAGGCCAGTCGCTGCCCAGCCGTCACACTAGTCACTTCTCCGAGGAAGTGTTGAGAGTTACAACTTTCATTTCCTGATGCATTTAGGGTGACAGCGGCATCCCTAATTATCACCAACCTGCTTATTGTACAATAAATTTTTTTTATATAACTAAATGTGTTATTGAAAACACCATTAGATTCTTGAAAAGTAGATTCAAGTCTGATGAACCTCAAGGTTAACCTTGACAATGTTACACCTATTATTTCTTTACAAATACTGCTCCACCTCTTTATTATAAATATACTATACATAGTGTACTCAACATATCTGTGAAGGTTTCTGGCGGTGTTCACCATTTTTTACCTCGCAAAACTTCTTTGAAATTATAATAGGTTATGTTAGGTTGGTTAGGTTATGTCAAGTTATGGTTATGTTAAAGTTGTTAGGTTACGGGTTATGTTATGGTTAGGTTAAGTTAGGTTCAGTTAGGTTCGATTATATAAGATTTTTTACATTTTATCACCCGGAAGTTAGGGTTCGCAAATTAGTTTTTTTGGGGGTTTGGGTATTAAAATGTAAAAATCTTATGTAACCGAACCTAACTGAACCGCACCAAACCTAACTTAACATAACCATAACATAACTGCAAACTAACCTAACAACCTTAACCTAACCATAACTTAACCTAACTTAACCAACATAACATAACTTCAAAGACGTTTTGCGAGGTAAATAATGGTAAGCACCCCCTAAAACCTTCACAGATGTGTTGAGTACACTATGTATAGTATGTAAGACTTCATGTATATAATAAATAGGTGGAGCAGTAGTTGTAAAGAAATACCTCTTATTTTTATATATGTCTAATCTGTAGCGCCTATAGGCTTTCCCTGGTTAGGTTAGATTTGGGTAAAACTTAACTTTTACATCCAGCCAAAAAACCTTACATTCCCACATGTCCTCATGTTTATTGGGAGAAGGTGGGGAATGGGGATATCTTATTAACTATTTATTTGGGACGATAATGAGTGTCAGAATCATTTGTGTATATCAATGTAGAGTAGAGTTTCCCCTTAACCAAAATAAACTTTGGGGATATCTTATTTAACTATTCATATGCTACGGTTATACATATTTTTGCAAACATTTATGCAGAATTTTTGTACCATTTAATCTCTTTCACGTACAAGTAAATTGTTTTCTTGGGAGTATATATCAAAATTCAAAGAAAATAAATAACCCGGTTAGAGGCTGCTGTTATATCTCCTTTATTTCTGGTATTCATCACCATTATTATACAATTTTAAGCCTACAGTAGTATTTCTGAAACATTTTTCTACCACTTAATATCTTTCTCGTATATATACACTGTTTTTATTGGAGGTATATATTAATAATAGATTCCGAGAAGAGGCTGCTGTTATATATCTCCTTTGTTTTTGATATTCATCACCACTATTATACAATTCTGTGCCTACAGTAACATTTCTACAATATTTCTCTACCGCTTACTATCTTCCTCGTATATATACACTGTTTTATTGGAGGTATATATCAATATTAACTTCTGAGAAGAGGCTGGCTCAGGCTGGTGCAAAAAACCCGCGAACGAGTGTCGTCTGCTATAACCCACCTCCCAAATCAGATTCGACGGATTCAAGAATCTGTTACAGATCACGGGTTAAGATGGTAAATAGAACACGATTTCGCGGCTAAGCCCCGCCCAGAGCGGCCAAGCCCCACCCAGATTCAGTGATCTGAAACGGATTCACGCAAATAGAAGAGGCCTAATGAAGGTTTAAGAATATACAAATTGTGACAACCCGACATAAATAAACCTCATAGGCTTATTTAGTTCCTCTATCCGCTGATATTCATGAATTTACTTGACATTGAACTTTAACATTAATCTTTAAAGTATAAATCGAGTGGATAATTTTGTTGTGGTGGATTTTGACAGACGTTATAAATTTTTAAAATATCCTGTAGATTGGCAGCCAACCTTTCAAAATGTAATGAGTCGAGTTCTCGGGCTCACTGCTGATAAACTTTCATGAGGTTGCGACGTGGCATAGTGTTGATAAGAAGTTGTTAACAGACAGACAGACAGACAAACAAATATACAAACTGAAAACATAAACTCTCGCTTATCGTTATTAGAGGAAGTAATTATAGTGAAGAAAGCGAATTTTGCAGATTTTAATGTAAATGAAAATATTTCGTGTAACAGGAATATTTTGATGGAAACACATTATACATTTAATTGAATATTTATTGGAATTAGACAATTTTTACGATGCTTTTGTTTGCTGCATCTCGAAGGTAATTTGTAGTCGTTCCGTAACACTCGCTCCGACAAAAGGACTAAAGTTGTATTGTTGGCTTATAGTCATTTGAGAAGAAGCTTCACTCGTTTTCGTCGTCCTGAGGCGCCACTTCAATTCAGGAAGAAGGATGAGCCGTGCCAGACCAGGAGCTCCACTGTGAAGGCCAAGCCCGCCACCGCAAATCCTGCAAGTATGGCGGAAAAAATGTTCTGAAGTGAATCTTGGCATAAGATTTGAAAATATTTGTAAAAAAAAAACACGTGTGTGAATGATCTGAATTTGTTTTACATGTGGCCTCACCTCCCACCAGCACCAGCAAGGGTCCACTGAAGACCTCAAGGTTAAGAGCAGCGATGCCGTCGCTGCGGTCCGCGCTGGGCGGCCTGAGGCACTGAGGGACGCTGCCGATCTCCTCATTGAGCCAGTGCTGCACCAGCCCCGCCTCCGTCATCATCCGGATACTGCCTCACAAACACACACTGCTTGTAACTTGCATTTGCATTTTATGACGAATAATTTACCTGCCAAGCTAACAATCAGTCAATGTAAAAACCTACGTCAGCTTTTAAAGAGGTCTCAGATACCTGAGTCTTCATTACTTCATTAATTAGTTAATATGAAACCAAAACTCACACTTTATTGGCTTGACGAATGTAGGAAGAATTTCTCTTGAAGGCAATACCCATCCAGACGCTGGAGATGACACTCTCCCTTGCCATGTAGATGTGGCAGTCCCCGGTGGTGCTGTGGGCCAGGGTCATCAAACACAAACTCTCACATCTTAAAGAACAACTCAAAGGTTTCATTTGGCGTCTTGCTGAAAATCTCACCTGAAATCCCACGCCATGACTTTGATGATAGTAGTATCGTCACACAAGGCAACATACTCCCCGTCCACTACCTCCTGCCGTGCCTCCCAGCAGTCCTTGAAGGTGCCGCCCAGGCGCTCATACACCTCCAGCTTGACACCACTCTTCGCTTCCTATAAAAAATGTCTTAAGAATGCAATTAAATGGTCTTCTAATTCTGTTTCAGGATAACAAAATAGTCCCTTACACAAGTTTCCTTTACCATCATTTAGGTTAAAAAAAAATTGAATGAATTGTGTTATTGATGATTGTACTGGTTTGCACACGAGTGAATTATCACTTGTCATGTATATAAAATGTCATGAAACTTTTCTTTGTCAATTTTGAGTTTTTTAGTGTCTGGAATGAGCAGCTCTCATCCACACAGACTACTAAACATACCTTTGTCACCTTTTGTTTTACCTTCAATCAACTCACATACAATATTACCCTTTCTTCTATTGCAAGTGTGTGGGGAGTACATAAAAAACATGTAAAGATTATTTAAACAGCTAACTCTTTACTTGTTCAATCTCTGGCTATAGTGCAATGCTACATAATTATCGCGTATTACCTTAAAGTATTGGTGCAGTGATGTTCCACCTTCCAGTTTCCAAGGCAGGTCGTCCTGTGCCACAAGGTCTTCGAGGGAGTCAATGGGAATAGTTACACGAGGGAGACTGAGCATGGCGGTGAGAATGCCGCTGTAGGATGACATGAACACCAGGGACGCCAGCAGCCAGGTGGTGACCAGCACACGACCTGCGTCATGGGGCGGCAGCCAATTGGAACCTGTAGAAGGAGGAAGAGGAGGATATAACAATAAAAATTCAAATCAAGTGACAGTTAAATAAACGTAGACCAGCGTGCATCTGATGTGTTCCATGACCAGGAAAGGAAACTTATAGTTCAAGAAACAAGTAATAAAAGTATAGGCAACACCAGACAATACAATTGTCCAATGAGTCCTTGACAAGCCTCTAGATCAGTTACTCACTCTCCTGCGTGAGGGACTTCAACACCCACATGATGGTGTGAGAGTAGATGTTTCTGACGGCGCGGCCAAAGACGCGTCCCTCGGCCCACACCAGCACTATTGTGGCGCAGCTGATCGCCACCATGCTCATCGCCGTCAGGAGCCACACCTGTGGAGGGCACCTGTTAGATCGGTGCTCGGTGAGGGGGTGAGGGGCGTGGCACGTAATAACAGGTGTGTGTTTAGGCCTCACCTCCAGCGTGAAGGCCTTCAAGAAGCCCGTCACGTCCGTCTTCAGCGTCGGTCTTTCCATCATCATTTCTTTGTTTGCACCGGAAAGTGGAACAGACATGTCGGAAATCGTTTCCCTCTGCGGCGTGATAGTGAAGGGACCGACAGCGAACTCCGTCTCCTGTTGGGCACACTTATGCATCACTTTCTCTCTTTCATGGTAATTGCAATACTCTGTCTCCTTTAAACTGACATAAAGGCGCTCACAGCGAAGTTTTCAGGCTGCAGCTGATTGATTGAGTGTATTGCTTGACATTGTCTGACAATGCCAACCAATAGGCCTATATTGGTGTTTGTGAACTCAAGTAATGAGTTGAAGGCTGTGAGCTTACCTGTGAGAACAGTTGCACCAGATTGAAATAAGGAAACCGTATTATTTCACTTACGTCAAATAGATTCGTCTCCCATATGGAAAGAAAAGCTGCGTAGACACTGTTGTCGTAACGAAGTAGGATTTATTTAGTGTTGGTATACATACTTATACAATGCAGCTCCGCTAACTCCACAAGATCCTTTGTTGCAGCTCCGCCATCATGACTTACCTCCCGCTGCAGGAGTCCCAACATGCCATTCCAATTGCCATTTTCGTCTGGTCCTCCCCAAATCTTTTCGGGAGAACGAACCAACTCGTAGCTGCCGACAATATGGAAACTCTTAAACACCATCATATAAACACTGTGATATCAACGTAACCTGAGATACCAAATATAATTCCTTACAAACAGTTTGTTAAATTGCACTTGTTAGTCAGCCATACTTGAGTAATGCATGGCATAGAAAAATGATAATGACCCTTTGCTTCATACTCAAATTGAAGGTTCTTAGAGAGGAGATCAAGCACATTTCCCATCGGCCCCGTGATCCTCACGGAACCGTCTTCCTGTGGCACTACCCGCGTCCACGGTACCCACTGCAGGCCAAGAGGAAAGTTAGGTTTAATAATATTACTATGCAGGCTATACACTATCAGCCCGTCAACACCCGTGGTCTTACCTTACCTCCTCGTAAGTCACCCTGAGGAAGGGCCTCGTAGAAGATGTCATTTTTTCTCGCTTCTCTCTTTCCTTCTCACCAATGGAAAACGTTCCCTTGTGAGCTCAACCACCTTATTTTCTTTTCCTTGTCTGGTGAAAACATTTTGATAAAATACATACATACATACATATATATATATATATATATATATATATATATATATATATATATATATATATATATATATATATATATATATATATATATATATATATATTACATGATATGAAGTACTAGATGTAAATTTTAACCAAGAATCAGTTACGTAAAGCTAAATTGAAGAAAACTAATTGAAAATTTAATGCATCCTGTTTTCTTTGTATGAAGTATGAAGTATTCAGTTTTTGTTCCTTTATTAAGTTGATCAACATTTCACGTTCACAAACAATACAAAATTATACTCTTGACTCGTACAGGGCCCAGCAACACCACCGTAACTTCACAACAATGCAATACGGTATAATAACATAACGCCGAGCAAATTCTCAACATCGACTCATCTTTTCCGCACAGTTATCAATCGTGTCAGTTAACCATGAATCATGCGGACATGACTTCCTAGGAATATCCTGCATTGCTTTCTTCTTTGTCGTTTTAGTAAGTTTGATGCACGTTGGATGATGACAGTCTGCCTCCCTCACCCCCTGCAGCCCCTTAACCCTTCTGGGCTCAGGTGTGCTCACAGACCTCACCTGCCTCACCTTCCTCGTTGTCTTCTGATGACTGACTGCCTGCGGAGTCAACCTGTCACTTGTATCATCTCTCACCTCCCTCACTCACTCACTCACTCCCGTCATCCTCTCATTCTTCATTAAAATAGACAGATGGGGTTCCAGAGCTGTCTGCTTGATCAGTTATGCACGAGGTCCAACACACCTGTCGCTTAAATTCGCGTGAAATAGGGATGTGATGGCAGGTGTGGAATTATTTTCTAAAAGGTGATTAAATTTGAATCACATATTATAGTTCACAGTTGTGTTATGATTCGTAGATTTGACTTTCATATAATTGTTTTTGATATAAGCTTTGTACTTATGTATTTGTCTGCAACATTATAGTATATGGTTAAACATGTATTATTATTATAATTATTATCATTATCATTATTATTATTATTATTATTATTATTATTATTATTATTATTATTATTATTATTAATATTATTATTATTATCATTATTAATATTATTATTGTTATTATTATTATTATTAATATTATGATTATTATTATCATTATTGTTAATAGTAGTAGTAGTAGAAGTAGTATTACCATTATTATAGTTATTATTATCATCATAATTATCATAAATATTATTATTATTATTATTATTATTATTATTATCATTATTATTATTAATATTATTATTATTATTACTATTATTATTATTATTATTATTATTATTATTATTATTATTATTATTATTATTATTATTATTATTATTATTATTATTATTGTTATTATTATTATTATTAGTAGTAGTAGTAGTAGCAGCAGCAGCAGTAGTAGTAGTAGTAGTAGTAGTAGTAGTAGTAGTAGTAGTAGTAGTAGTAGTAGTAGTAGTAGTAGCAGCAGTAGTAGTAGTAGTAGTAGTAGTAGTAGTAGTAGTAGTAGTAGTAGTAGTAGTAGTAGTAGTAGTAGTAGTAATACCAATATTATTGTTATTATCATTATTACTATTATTATCATCATTAATGATAGTACTGATATTGTTTGTATTCTTTTAATAATTTGTCTTTGTTACTGATATATACTTATGCGTCCGTGTGTGTGTGTGTGTGTGTGTGTGTGTGTGTGTGTGTGTGTGTGTGTGTGTGTGTGTGTGTGTGTGTGTGTGTGTGTGTGTGTGTGTGCATGTGCGTGTGCGTGTGCGTGTGCGTGTGCGTGTGCGTGTGCGTCTATATATATATATATATATATATATATATATATATATATATATATATATATATATATATATATATAGTCACACAATTGGAATATAACTTCATGAATGCAGATGTGAGTTACATAAATAGTCCAACAGCTGCTTCAAAGGACATTGTTCTAAATTAACATATATTTAGAAGACATGAAACATCTTGTTCTGATATACGTTGAGACTTGAAGGTCAGAAATCCAGCAGGAGGCTTGGCCAAAACTTGTCGAGAGGTGGTTCGGAGACTCAGGGTGCGATAAGGGGATGAACTCAACCTCATTTGGAAACGCAACACAACCTTTCTCCCATGAAGGTCAGGATGGAGGTGAGGTGGCCTGTAAAGCCGAGGCTGAGTGTTACGTGTTGTGATTGTGTGTTTGTGAAGTGAGTAGGTGTGGCGGGCTTCTTTGTACCATAATGAGTGTTTGTGTCATTTATGAAATATATTTTTTATTAGTTATGCAAGATTGATGGAGGAGGAGGAGGAGGAGGAAGAGGAGGAGGCGGAGGAGGAGGAGGAGGAGGAGGAGGAGGAGGAAGAGGAGGAGGAGGAGGAGGAGGAGGAGGAGGAGGAGGAGGAGGAGGAGGAGAAAAAGGAAGGGCAGCGTACCGACAGCCAAGAGCGTTATTAGTCCCAGTATGTCCAGTAGGCCGAGAGGCTTCACACTCTCATCCAGATCAGCTGTTGGCGGCTTCAAACATTCTGTGGCGTTGCTGACTTGACGCGCCAGCCACTCGTTCCACAGACCACCCTCCGTCAGGCTCAAGATTCTGTGGAAAACGAGAACACAACCACACGATCACATGTTGAAAGAGTCTACGCATTCCAGATTTGTCAAAGCTACGATACATAGAACTCACAGCTGGTTGGCCTTGACCGTGTAGGTGGACTCAGGTGGGAAAAGCATTGTCAGACCTCTGTCGACGCTCATGACTTGCCTTCCCATGTAGAAATGACACCGGCCAGTCGTGCTAAGGGAGGTGTAACTACTTCATTAGGACGCTTGAATGAGGCTACAGTCGATACCTCCTACATCATCATTATCATTCATGGTGACTGTTTACGTTTGCAATTCTTAACATCTTGTAACGGCATTTACATATTTATCAAAAAATATTATTAGATGCTGCAAACGAAACCACATTAAATTATAAAAAAAAGAATTAACCTGAAGTCCCACGACATAATGGTTATCATGGTTAGTTTGTCACACACGGATGCGAACTCCTGGGCTCGGATAGCATGGCGCGCCGACCAGCAGCTGGGGATGAAGCCTGATACTTCGATGGCCACCTTCTGCATGGCTTTATCCTCTGACATCTGAGGGCAGCGACTGGATAGATCTGGTACTCAAAGTTTAATTGATAGTCTCATATGAGGTGGAAACAATCGAAGGAGACAGGTATTTCATTTATGAGATCTGTTGATAAAAATGTAAATAACAACCACACATATGATGCACTTGGATCCGTAAGAGAAACTTTTACCATCATGAGCTTGTCTATCCCTCCGTACTCGAGTTTCCACGGGAGATCATCTTGTTCCGCTAGGTCGGCGATGGAGTCTATAGGGATGTTGATCTTGGGCAGCGTCAACATGGCGGTGATGTTGCCTTTGTAAGTAGATGCAATCACCAATGCAGACAAGAGCCACATGACCACCAACACCCGACTACTGGTGTTCATAGGCAACCAAGAAGAAGCTGTTTGATGAGATTGCAGACAATTAACACCTACCACACAGCTTCTTTTCTTTTTTTAATGTTAAAGCAATATTTTCTTGGTAAAAAGTTAATTTTGGCGGTTGATCATGAAGGAAGACGTTAGTGTGTGTCAGAGTGTCGTACATTGTTGAACCAGTCCTTGCAAGCTCCACGTTGGTGCCCAGAACACATGGGACACTCCTGTATACTCCTGGATCCTCTCAGTCATCCACATTATGCCCATCATGATCACGCCCACGACTACCAAACACGCCGCTACCAGCAACCAAACCTGATGGTGTGGCACATATATCAAGTTTGCTCACACATATAAATGAACAAACAGACGCACAAACTGCAGGTATGGAATGTTGTTAAAGTTGTGCTTAGCTGCTAATGATTGCACAAGAATTATGATGATTGAAGAAAGATTATAATGTCAAAGGCCAACATTAGAAAATTCACGAATATCAGCGGTGGTGGAAGGATAAATATCATCTCATAAGTATTTTTCTCCTCGTTTTCTTCCACCTCCAGCGATACTTTCCAGAGAGTACCTGAGGCGAGAAGGTCTTGACTATCCCGGTGGGGTCACTGCCGGCAACGGGTCGCGGGGAAAATACCGAGTAAGCATCATAGTAGAAGGGCACGGAGAGGTCGGCCACGTCTTCCCTCCACTCGCTGCTGGTGAATGGACCCAAGGCGAAGTCTGCCTCCTGAAGCGTGGGCAAAAGTGATATTTTGTGAAATATCAATGATGGCAGTGATGATAATAATACTTGTAATAATAATGATGATAATATTGATAGTAAATTATCAATAGTAAATAATCGTAAATATAATAAAATCAATAACACTATTAATAACAAAGATAATGATATTGATAACACTAATGATAATAATGATAATAGTAACTCACCCCTGTCAACAGCATACCCATCATTCCACTGTATGACCCGTTTGCCAGCGGGGCGCCCCAAAGGCCATCAGAGGGACGCAACAACACGTAACTGTGACGGGGAGGAAGTTTGTGAGTGAAGCAAGTTTTGAAATCAATACTTTCGTAGCTGCTGAAACAGGTTAATTTTTTTTGTCGTTCAGGAAAACAGGAAAACAGATTTAAGGTTCAATCATTTGTGAGTTACGTGCGAGATGTTAAGAAATAAAGTATTAATCTTGGAACACTTAAACTTACTGTTTAATTATACATACTTCTTTCGCTTTTCCTTATTGACCTTCAGGAAGCAAGTAAAATATGTAAACCAAAGTAAAACGTGTAGGGACAAGAAAAGAATCGAGACTGACATTAGAGAACATGAAATCCTTACTATGCCGTGTGTTTTCTTCAAAAAGTAAAATAAAGTCAAAATTCTCCCAGTCACGTTATAAAGCAGCTTTTAAGGGAATGCTTCTTTCCTTTTATTTAATTATCACCGTTCTGTTTCCAGTTATTTGAATATAAAAGAACACAGACCAATAGTACTGCATCTTCCAAGGTCGGGTGAGACGCACCTTGCTCCCAGGACGCGACAAAACTCATCCAGGAAGTTTTTCATGGGTCCTGCGACGTCCAGTGTGCCATTGTTGGAGAGAAGCTTGGTGTAGGGCACCCACTGAGAGAGAGAGAGAGAGAGAGAGAGAGAGAGAGAGAGAGAGAGAGAGAGAGAGAGAGAGAGAGAGAGAGAGAGAGAGAGAGAGAGAGAGAGAGAGAGAGAGAGAGAGATAGAGAGATGGAGAGAGAGAGATAATGTATGAATAATAAGCACCACCTTATAGTTTCTTCCTCCTACCTGTCCCTTCCCTCACCACCTGTGTGACCCTTCCTTGTGCACCTTTCCCTTACCTCCTCGGCGGCCACCTTAATCAGAGGCTTGAGGTGAGTCATGGAGGAGGGGATGAGGCGCGTGTTACCTCCACCTGCACCACCTAACACCTGAGACCAAATGGCGGAACGGTGTGCGTCCCTAAGTGATCCACTCCCCTGGTGAGTGTCCGTCCCACTCAATAATGAATGGGGTTGTAAATTAGAGGTTATTTATTTACCTCTCCCTTTGGGCTTTCGTGAGTTGTTTTCCTTGATTGCTTTATTCTGGCATGTACGAGTTGCTTACACTGATTTTTTTCATTATTTTAACTTCCGTGTTTTTGTAGCAGTGAACAAGCGTTGTTAGGATGGTGTGAGCCTTCGTATAAGTGTAATGGATGATGATTATGATAGCTTACTTAAACACCAATCTGCAAGTATGAAAAAAATATACAGCGTTTTAAAATGTTAAGATCAGCTGTAGCCTTAGCTTTCTGACAAATAAAGGTATATTTAATTTTACATCTGTTTTGCAATGGGGGAAGTCCACTCTATAGGTGTTGCGGAAGTGAAGATGTGTTGTTGATTTGCTGCAAAGACAACAACAATAATATTAATAGTACTATTAATTATAAAAGAAGTAATGTTTTATATGCGTCTTTCCTTCTTTTATCTGTCTGATTCTTATCGAAGGTCTTTAGTTTTTCTTTTCTTGCTGTCATCGCCATCGTTGTAGTAGTAGTAATAGTAGTAGTTGTAGTAGCAGTAGCAGTAGTAGTAGTAGTAGTAGTAGTAGTAGTAGTAGTAGTAGTAGTAGTAGTAGTAGTAGTAGTAGTAGTAGTAGTAGTAGTAGTTGTAGTAGCAGTAGTGGTAGTAGTAGTAGTAGTAGAAGTAGTAGTAGTAGTAGTAGTAGTAGTAGTAGTAGTAGTAGTAGTAGTAGTAGTAGTAGTAGTAGCAGTAGTAGTAGTAGTAGTAGTAGAAGTAGTAGTAGCAGTAGTAGTAGTAGATTCTCAGATAACAAAATATAAATAATTACTTAGTTCTAATGTCAGTCATCCTGCTGCCTCGTTTTTCCACACCGCCGCTAGAGGGTCAATCCCGTCTACTTTGGGAACCAAGAATAATCAAGCGATATAAATGAGTAGAGAGGGTTTGTTTGTCATGCCGTGGACTCATAAAGGGTGTCGATGATTATAATGATTATGGTGATGACTATATGGGTAGTGGACTTTGCTTCTATTCTTTTCAGGCGCCACCGAATAGTGTGGGAGAAAGCCAATTGTGTGAAGAAAATATTCTGCTGGAGAAAAAATGACAGTAATGCTGTTATTGTTTCTTTAATGTTCGTGTTCTTTCCTCATTCCACTGATTCAATTTTTGCAATACAACCAAATAAATGTGAATTCATATTACTATTACGAACACGTATTGTAAGACTCAATGTTTAAAGCGACGCTACACAAAAATAACATATACGTAGGATCCTAAACACCTGATTCTAGTCTAATACTAAATCCAACAGAGTGTCCTGGAGACTGAAGGCGCGGTGAGAGAAGTGTTGATCAATGTTTTGTGGCGTGTAAGGGTGACGAATTTTCTGACGACATCTGGAGATTCTTGGTATTATGAATCCACACTATCTCACCCACGAACGCCAAGAGAGAGGCGAGGTAACCTGCAAACACACGTAGCTTTAATTAGTCTCCCAATTTTGTGGTAAAATCGTTTGTGATTAATATGTCGGTACTTCTCGAGTATAAAGTAAGTGTTTTTGTCTACGTGAGAAATTTTGTGAACCAGAATATGATAAAAAGTCTAGATTGATCTTGTTTCGTATTAATATAGTCTATCTTAGTATTTCAAATTGCAGGTGTTTATTTTTTTAAAGAAATCTGATAAAAAAAAAGTTATATTTCGCTGGTGCTGCTGAAAGGAGAAAGAATAAAAAGGAAAAACAAGAAGAACAAAAAAGAAAAAGACAGCAACCACAACAACAACAATTACATTAATAACTGGAAACAAATAAATAAAAAAAGGATAATGGAGACAATAGTGATGAAAAGGTGAGATAAGTAGAGGAAAGGGTGGCGAAGACAAGGAGAAATGGCAGCGTACCTATAGCCAGAAGTGTTAATATGCCCAGCATGTCCTGTAGGCCTAGAGGCTTCACGCTTTTACCGCGATCAGCTGTCGGTGGCTTCAAACATTCTCTGGAATTGACGAGTTGACGCGCCAACCATTCGTCCCACAGCCCACCCTCCGCCAGGCTCATGATGCTGCGGGACACGAACACAATCTCACGGTGCAGATGTTCACGTGTGGCATCACCATCATACTAACGAAAAGAATTGGACTTACATTTGGTTGGCCTTGACTAAAAAGGAGGAATTTGAAGGGAAAAGGATGCTGAGTCCTCCACTGACGAGCACCGTGTGTTTTGATATGTAGAAGTGACACCTGCCAGTCGTGCTGAAGAAAGAAAAGTATTTGGTTGATCGCGATACGCTTAGAAAGGCTGACGTGGTCATCTTTGTCATAACTTGAGGTGGCCGTATCAGAGCAATAACATTGTAACTTTATTCACAAGATACTGTGTTGGGAAGCATAACTTCGACTAATATCAAATCCAATATTATTTGCTGAAAAATACGTAAATTTAGAGAGACACCTACCTGAAGTCCCACGACATGATGGTCATCATGGTTAGTTTATCACACACGGATGCAAACTCCCCGTCACGGATGGCGTGGCGCGCCGACCAGCAGCTGGGGATGAAACCCAACACATTGGCGCCCACCTTCTGCATCGCCTTATCCTCTGAATCCTGAGGGCGGCATTAAGAGATGAAATGAGCTGATGGAAAGTAACAGGAAGAGCAAAGGAGAGACAACAGCATGGCACATACATACTTTGTCTGTGTAACTCATTGTCCTGTCTGTGTTTTTGTTATTCGACCATCGTGTTAAAAGGGATGAAAAGAGTCAGATCTTCCTTCTCTCCTTTTTTTTTCTCTCTCTCTCTCTCTCTCTCTCTCTCTCTCTCTCTCTCTCTCTCTCTCTCTCTCTCTCTCTCTCTCTCTCTCTCTCTCTCTCTCTCTCTCTCTCTCTCTCTCTCTCTCTCTTTCTCTCTCTCTCTCTCTCTCTCTCTCTCTCTCTCTCTCTCTCTCTCTCTCTCTCTCTCTCTCTCTCTCTCTCTCTCTCTCTCTCTCTCTCTCTCTCTCTCTCTCTCTCTCTCTCTCTCTCTCTCTCTCTCTCTCTCTCTCTCTCTCTCTCTCTCTCTCTCTCTCTCTCTCTCTCTCTCTCTCTCTCTCTCTCTCTCTCTCTCTCGCTCTTGTAACCCCTCAGAAGATAACACTAATGACATTCATACTCACAAGTCACCGGTCTCGTTCATGTCAACACGGTTATACGTAGAAAAAAAACATCATCACCTTTACTGTCTGCCAAAAGTCATTCCATATCTCACAAACATTGATTTTCCAACAACGTGAACGAAGACATTGACCCCTGGTGGCGGTAACACTCACTTTCATTATCTTTATTATCCCTCCGTACTCAAGTTTCCACGGGAGGTCGTCTTGTTCCGCTAAGTCGGCGATGGAGTCTATAGGGATGTTGATCTTGGGCAGCGTCAACATGGCGGTGATGTTGCCTTTGTAAATTGATCCAATCACTAGAGCAGACAGGAGCCACATGGCCACCAACACCCGACTACTGGTGTTCATAGGCAACCAAGAAGTAGCTGTTTGATGGGATGATTGTGCATAAGTAACAAATACGATATAACTTGTTTTCTTTTTTTTTCAATATCTAAGTAATATTGTCTTAACAGTTAAAAAAAAAAAAAAGTTACTGTCGGTCAAAGTGTTTTACCTTCTTGAAACAGTCCTTGTAAGCTCCAAAAAGCCGCCCAGGACATATGAGACACTCCAGTATTTCCTTGAAGCCTCTCAGTCACCCACGTTATGCCCATCATAACCACGCCCACGACTACCAAACACGCCGCTACCAGCAACCAAACCTGATGACGTGGCACATACAGTATATATCAGGCTTGTACACACACCAAAAAGATACTTGAACGACACAGATTTACACAGAGCAGCAGAGTATGGCGTCTTTACCGTCCTTTTTCGCTTCCTACTTGCAGAAAAGCGTCTACTAATTTTTTTCCGTGAGTGTACCTGAGGCGTGAAGGTCTTGACTATGCCAGCAGGGTCACTGGAGGCAACAGGTCGCTGCGAAAGCACTGAGTAGGAGTCGTAGTAGAAGTTAGTGGTGGAGGTCGGCGATGCTTTCCCTCGAGGGTGTGCCGACGAAAGGACCCAAGGCAAGATCAGCCTCCTGCCACGTTATAGTGGTATTAATGATACTCATACTAATATATGTAATGATCATAATGATAATAATAATGATAATAATAATAATGAGAATGATAATAATAATAATAATAATAATAATAATAATTGACTAAATAAACCCAAACCTTTGTTCTCTTCACAATTTTTCATCTTGAATATATTGCTTCACCTCGTAAGTTGCAGCGGAATGTGACGGGTGGTGATGGGGAGCAGTGTTCAGTGATGGAGTAATGGGATGGGTGGTGATGGGTAGTAATGGTGATAATGGAGTAATGGGGTGTAGTGGGATGGGTGGTGATGGGTAGTAATGGTGATAATGGAGTAATGGGGTGTAGTGGTTGGTGATGGGTAGTAATGGTGGTGATGGAGTAATGGGGTGTAGTAGTTGGTGATGGGTAGTAATGGTGGTGATGGGGGGTTGTAGGTAGTACGGGCGGTGCTTTAGGCGTATACACTCACCTCCCTCAACAGCATCCGATCATGCCGCTGTAACTCCCGTTGGGAAGCTCTGTCCCCCATAGCTGATCAGGAGGTCGCAACACCACGTAACTGCAACCAAGTACAGGAAAAGGAAGAGTTATGAACTGAATAACTTAATAGGTGTAGAAGTTCAGAAAATCATAATCGAGGTTTTAGTAAATGTAAAAAGTAGAATTGATTAGGATTTGCAAAAGTTTATGTATCAAGGAAAGTTATCGGGTCGAAGTTTTGGAAATCCTTCTTAATATTTTAGTATAAGCAAAGAGTAAATATAATTATGATTGGAAGAAATTTGAAATGAGATTATTGTTACTTCATGTTATTTTCATTCCTACTAAAAAAATTACTTATAGCGGTGACATTAGTTTGTATTTTCAGCCTTAAGGAAACACGTCACATACAAGTGAAATTATATAAAGTTGAATAAAACTAGACACCGCAAACAGCAATACACTTCATCGTCAATGCTTTCATTCTTTTCATTTATGTTATTCATTTAAGTGAAATAAACAAGATATAGGAACATTCTCTCACAATCACTATAAAAACAAATAATTAGCTGACTTCTTCCCATAAGTGTAGTTGATAGATTCCGTTTGAATATAAAAGAACACAGACCAATAGTACTGCATCTTCCAAGGCCGGGTGAGACGCACCTTGCTCCCAGGACGCGACAAAACTCATCCAGGAAGTTTTTCATGGGTCCTGCGACGTCCAGTGTGCCATTGTTGGAGAGAAGCTTGGTGTAGGGCACCCACTGAGAGAGAGAGAGAGAGAGAGAGAGAGAGAGAGAGAGAGAGAGAGAGAGAGAGAGAGAGAGAGAGAGAGAGAGAGAGAGAGAGAGAGAGAGAGAGAGAGAGAGAGAGAGAGAGAGAGAGAGAGAGAGAGAGAGAGAGAGAGAGAGAGAGAGAGAGAGAGAGAGATGGAGAGAGAGAGATAATGTATGAATAATAAGCACCACCTTATAGTTTCTTCCTCCTACCTGTCCCTTCCCTCACCACCTGTGTGACCCTTCCTTGTGCACCTTTCCCTTACCTCCTCGGCGGCCACCTTAATCAGAGGCTTGAGGTGAGTCATGGAGGAGGGGATGAGGCGCGTGTTACCTCCACCTGCACCACCTAACACCTGAGACCAAATGGCGGAACGGTGTGCGTCCCTAAGTGATCCACTCCCCTGGTGAGTGTCCGTCCCACTCAATAATGAATGGGGTTGTAAATTAGAGGTTATTTATTTACCTCTCCCTTTGGGCTTTCGTGAGTTGTCTTCCTTGATTGCTTTACTCCTGTGTTAAGAATAGCTTTTTATTGTCTTCCTTGTACTGCCTTGTTTGTGGGCGAGATAATGCGTCTTTACGTAGGTGTGACTTTTGGTTAGCACAGGTGTGTGTGTGTGTGTGTGTGTGTGTGTGTGTGTGTGTGTGTGTGTGTGTGTGTGTGTGTGTGTGTGTGTGTGTGTGTGTGTGTGTGTGTGTGTGTGTGTGTGTGTGTATGTGTGTGTGTGTGTGTGTGTGTGTGTGTGTGTGTGTATGTGTGTGTGTGTGTGTGTGTGTGTGTGTGTGTGTGTGTGTGTGTGTGTGTGTGTGTGTGTGTGTGTGTGTGTGTGTGTGTGTGTGAGTGAGTGTGTGAGTTTGTGGTGCAGGTGTTTAGTAATATAAGGACGTTTCGTCTGCTATAAGTGAAAAGATAATATCGATAGATGTAAATAAATAAATAGAAAAAAAAATATATATATATATATGTGTATATATAAATATATATATATATATATATATATATATATATATATATATATATATATATATATATATATATATATATATATATTTACATCACAAACCTGTTGAGATGTGAAATCCTTCCTTAATTGGTGTTGAAGTTCACGATCACATCATTATCATATATCTTAAAATGAAGGTACATAAAGACGAAGACATCTTGATATGGCATGGCTTTGCATTCTTTATTGATGTTTACAAAGGAATGAATCAGCAAGTAGAGGACAAAGATTCTCAGAATATGATTAAGAAAACAAACTAATTTAAATATTATAATACATAGTAATTTACAATTAATTTGTCTGGCCTGGCGGCAAGCAGGATTTTTTAAAATCGTATTTTTGTTAATCCCTGGCCAGTGCCATTTTAATGTAAAAAAAAAAATACTGCGTAACCACCAATTTATATTGATTGCTACATAATCCATTGTATGGCTCAATATTTATTCTATCTCGGGGTTATGCAACACGAGGCATATATCTTTAACAGGTCAGGTCATGATCAGGGTTGAGGAGTCGCCAGCAGCGTCGTATCATCAATACTTCACCGGCAAAGATAATTGTGGCGAGGCTTAGACCTGAAGGCGAAAGAAACATATAAACATTTATATTTCGTAGTGGTAAAACAGCATCATCTGAACTTTTTGTTGCTGTTCCTCTATCCACCACCAAATATGGCAGACAATTTACCATAATTTATTGCTCATCTTCTATCGACTTTTTCACCCATGTTTCACTCACTTCCATTCACCTGTCACCCACTTGTCACCCACCTGCCGCCAGCACCAGTATCGGGCCAAGAAGACTTTCAAGATCGAGTGGTGCAACGCCATCCTGCCTGTCCAGAGTCGGGGACCTGAGGCACTGCGGGGTACTGACGATCTCCTGCCCCAGCCAATGCTCCACCAACCCCGCTTCCTTCAGGCTCATAATGCTGCCACAAAACCACTCTGACTTACTCTGGGGTTTTACTGAAATGTTCGCGTCTATTTTCCTCAACGTAAATCTAACAAAGTAAATTAGTAAATGAGTTTTTAAGTGATATTTTTTGTATTTCTTTTTCTGTGATTACTCTTTTAATTAAATGGATATGTGCAGTGTTGTAACTCACATGCTGTTCGCCCATGCAAGGTAGGAGGAATTCCTCTTGAAAGCGACGGCCATCCAAGCGCTGGAGTAAACTTTTTCCCGCGCGATGTAGAGGTGGCACTCCCCGGTGGTGCTGCGGAGTAAAGACCAACATGATCAGTAACCTCAATGAGTCGAGTAAAAGTGTGGATGTACTACTGAGCCAAAGACGAGAAGCTCACCTGAAGTCCCACGCCATGGTCTTCTTCATGGTTGTCTCGTCGCAGATTGCCACGAACTCCCCATCAACGATAGACTGACGTGCCGACCAACAGTCCGGGAAGGTGCCCGAAGCCCTCGTCACCACCCCTACACGCACAGGCTCCCCGGATTCCTGAATACCAAAGGACTCACGTTTAGGTTGTCTATAGTGTGCGAGACGGATGAAAACATCGTCATTCTATGCTGACTATCAGACGGTTAATGGTTATTCGTTTATTTTATGCAACTTCTTATTTTGTTTTCAAAAGAAGCTTCAGCCGCATACAAATTAGGCTTCTTTCTGTCATCCATCCTCCCTCTCACCCATCCAGAAATAATACCATTAAGAATCGAGGTGTCATGGATCCCGCCTCCAGCCTCCAAGGCAGGTCGTTCTGCCCCACCAGGTCTGCGAGGGAGTCAATGGGGATGGTGACCCGCGGGACGGTGAGCATGGCGGTGAGGATGCCGCCGTAGGATGACATGAACACCAGGGATGCCAGCAGCCAGGTGGTGACCAGTATACGACCTGCGTTATCTTCCGGTAGCCAATCGGAGCCTGCAGGAGAAGGAAGAGGAGGAGGAGGAAGAGGAGGAGGAAGAAGAGGAGGAGGAGGAAGAGGAGGAGGAGGAGGAGGTAAAATGATGTCAGTAAAAATAAGGTGGTTTATTATCTTGCACGATGTGTATGCAATATTTAAAAAAAATAAATAATAGATATTTACGGAATATACAAGACGGTTCGTGGTCATAAGGTGAACATTATTTTTCTGCAAAATACATCATAAACAATACTTACATCTTTCGAAATGTTCTGTATAATTACCTCCGATAACTTACCTTCCTGTGTGAGCGCCTTCAGCACCCACAAGATGATATGAGAATTGATGTTTTTGATGACGCGGCCAAAGACTCGGCCCTCGGCCCGCACCAGCAGCATGGTGGTGCAGCTGATCGCCACCACGCTCAGCGCCGTCAGAAGCCACACCTGAAAATATGACGAACATTTTAGCACCTGCAGGGGAGTCATCCAAAGAGGAGTGTTGGACGCCAAGCACCTCACCTCTGCCGCGAATGCCTTCAGGAAGCCGCCCATGTCCGTCTCCTGCCTG
>JAXIVD010001601.1:65000-80269 GCA_036785275.1 Cancer borealis
TGTTGTAGGTTTAGAATTTTATTCATATTTCTTCATTGTGTTATGATTTCCCTTGTACGGTTTAGTTGCTGTTATAATGATCATAATAGTGATAATAATAATAATAATAATAACTGATTCAACCACGTAATGATTTTAGATAGCAAAGAGGATGAACTATCAACTTTATCCTTATTTTGTTATTCTAGGGAGGAAAGTACAACTGGTGATGCTGGTCGAGGACTCACATTACGGTGCACCATTCCCATCATGCCATTCCAAGACCCATTGTCGAACTTGATGCCCCACAGGGAGTCTGGAGGCTGCACTAACTCGTACCTGAAGATGGAGATAAAACACTGATTCTCTCTCTCTCTCTCTCTCTCTCTCTCTCTCTCTCTCTCTCTCTCTCTCTCTCTCTCTCTCTCTCTCTCTCTCTCTCTCTCTCTCTCTCTCTCTCTCTCTCTCTCTCTCTCTCTCTCTCTCTCTCTCTCTCTCTCTCTCTCTCTCTCTCTCTCTCTCTCTCTCTTTCTCTTCCTCTTTCTCTCTCTCTCACTCTCTCACTCTCTCTACTCACTCGACATCCAGGTAGTTAGTGAGTATAAGAAGCAGGTTTCCTATTGGTCCACCGGCGGTCAGGTTGCCTCCGGGTAGCCTGGTGACTGAGGTGTAAGGTAACCACTGCAAGCGATTATATTTATACATTTAGAAAGGGAACAATGATAATAATGATGATGAGGGTAATGATAGTAACTAAAAATAGAAATGATAATAATTACCTGTGCGCCGGCTATTTTTATCATGTTCTGTTCTTTCTTTCTTCCGTGCAGTGTGTGATTTTGTGTTTTGTTGACTGCTAATTTTTTCTAATCACTATTTTTTGAACCTGAAAGAGAACAGAAAAAATGTAGATCAGTTACATTATCTTTTGTGAGTCACGTTAAAGAGCGAGACGGTTGTCATGACCCGAGTCTTTCTGAAAGCAACGTGGCAAGTTAATGACCAAACATGTATAGAGATCACTCCCTATCGTCGAGGCTCTCTTTGTAAATAGTCTCTTAAGCTACAGTGTGTCTAGTGTTACCACCTTTGTGCCGGAGTAGAAATACTGATGAGAGAAAACTGAAGTATTACACGAACCACAAGACTTGAGATCGATGTTACCCTGTAAACCAGTACGCCACAACCTTTCACCACAACACTCAAGCTACCAGCAAAGGTCTACCACACTCCAGGACAGCGGCTGTGCTTCTGTTACACCCTCACCATATCTCTCCACAGTCAGTATAAGACCAATATCCTGGTCGCCCTCACACAGACTGGTTACTCGATTCTTACCTCAACAAAAACGAGACTGTCACTGTTCCTCCTCAGTAACTCCAGTGATCCCATTTGCATAGCAGTGACTCACCTTTACAAAGCTCACAAAACCTTCACAATACACTCACACAAACACCTCTGTACCTGCTCTTTCCACCACGAAAACCCAACACTGTAATGGCCTAAATCACCCTATATAACTCACCCCTGTCACCCTTGATTTAAGTAACTAGTTGCGACAGAACGACATGTCCCATACAGACGACACCTTACCTTAACCATCCATTAACCTCACTTTGCTTACCGTAATCAGATAATCAATGTTTACATACCTTAAACATTGCCTTAACATATATATTCGAGATAACAACATATTTCGTGTTATTATTTTTGTCTTTTTATGATACTAATATTACACTACATATAATTACAAAGGAAGATTAATACTTTATCAATACATAGCAACGCATGAAATGAATATAAATAACTTATTTTACTTTTATTTTTTACATAAATTTCCTTAAGAGAGGAGCAACAAGACTTTTCTGGAACTTAACTGGAACTGGAACTATATACTTTTTTTTAGGTGCGGTGATTGATCAGACTTTTTTTTTCTCCAATTCTAGCGTCACCCTCTTCTTTGCCCACCTGAGAAAGTGATAGGTAGTTTATGTAGTAATGGATGACTCTTTTTCGCCCTCTCTCCTTCTCCTCCTCCTCCTCCTCCTCCTCCTCCTCCTCCTCCTCCTCCTCCTCCTCCTCCTCCTCCTCCTCCTCCTCCTCTTCCTCCTCTTCCTCCTCCTCTTTGTCCATTGTCATACCACATCGATCCCCTTACATCCTCTATTACGTCTTAGTATTTATGACTCTGGATGTCCAGGTCACTGGAAGCGATGGAGATGTAAGTGAGGTCGTGACACACTGGGAGCGTAATGGTGTTAGGGCAAAACGCGATGCTGATATATTCATTAAGTCTTACAATGTGGAGATTGTTTTTGATGGTCTTGTAGTGGTGATAAAGGAGATTCATGTGTATAAGACATTATAGGTTCTTTTGTTTCTGGTTTATTTAACATCTCACGCTTATTACCTCAGAAACAAAGGAGTGGTGAGCGTAAGGCATAGTTTAGCTACGATGTTCAAAGGTATAGCTATTTCTTAAGCATTGTATTAATTCATATTATATAGTTTTTTATGTATTTCAAAGTTTTTACATGCCTGAAATTATTATACATTAGATAAAGGAGATCAGGATTTTAATTTATAGTTCTATAGTCCTTATTATATCATTATGAAAAGGAAGACTAATTGTAACACTTTATGGAGTAGATAATCACTACGTTACTATTTCGTCTTGACCACTACGCACATGTAACACTAATTGACAAGTGCAATAAGAAACAGCTTAAAACTTACAATCTCTTTGAGGTTGATGCACTCTTAAAACTAACTCACTCGCAATAACAGGCACAACCAAAACAAAAAGAAGAAACCAACTATTAACTCACTAAACACACGCGACAAACCGGTTAATAACTCATTAACACAACCGGGAAAAAGCCTTATAACTTACGCATAAAGAAAAGCGTAATCAAGTGTGGTGTGCGTGGAGATACCTGTGTTGGCGTGTGTCGTGTGTCGTGTGTCGTGCAGGGGGTTTGGTAGAGTTTAGGAGACGCGTTCTTGATACTACACAGACCTACAAGTGTCTTCTATTGGTACCCTCAGGAGCTTCTGCAGTGTTTAGCAGAGTCTTGTATGATTCAATGATAGAGGCAGGTGGTGGTAAGAGGCCTGTCTCTCTCAGATGTTTGGTGGTCTTACATATTACATTCTTTAAAGTCTATATGCAGTGTTTGTTTTTCTCGTTTAAATGTGAATGTTTTGTGTATTTTATAAGTGTGTGATATATTGTGAAGTCATGGTACAGGACGGATTATTATATTCTTTCTACTTATTTTCTATGATATCCTCGTTTTCTTAAGGTGTAGGCGATGAAAAGTGTTATAACATGTTCCTTGCTTTGTTTTGTAAGTTTTCTAAATGTATGACAAGTTAAGTGCTGGTAAGGTAAACATTCTTTCCTATTCCCGTACTTTCTTTTGTGCTATAATGAAATGGAATTGGAATGTAAGTATAAATGTAGGAATGTAAAAAGTACTTTTAATCAGCTTTAATTTGTTTTAATCAGTTTTAATTCGCTTACAGTTCAAGATATGGATATGTATTTTTGTCATATGAGACCAGCATCAGCCAGTAAAGTTATATAATGGTTATTTCAATAATGTTATTAGGCAAGCAAGGGTGAAATATAGTTTGATATCATAGTAATCAGGAAAATAAGGTCAGATTCACGTTCAGCATGAACGAAAACCTCATCGTACCAATTTTCATGAGATTCGCTGGTGTGGAAATTTTCATGAAATTTCGTAGGGTACACCCTTAGATTTTTTGAGATAAATCACATATTTTTAAATAACTCGAAATGTATGGGGTTTACGTAAAAAACATATAGAATATAAAAGAAAGAACAGGAGACGTTAATTCTATTGAGCTATAAAAAATTGAATTTGAATGTAATACTAGATGTAGGAGTGTAAAGTAGTATGCATTAATTTCTTTCATGAAATTTAAAATTTCTTCATAGGTATTTGATTTATTAGAAAGGTGATGACATTATGAGATATACATTATCAAACTCCATAAATTTACTTATATACAATATTCCTGTAGGACCAATATTTACGTAGTAAAATGGGAAAACCTTTATCGACCTCAATTCTGGTGGAATTTACGGGCCACAAAATAATTAACGTTTTCCACTTTGACTTTTTGGCAGAAATCATGTTATTTTAAATAACTCGAAAAGTATGAGGTTTACCATAGCGCATACCAAAGCAAATTCGTGACACGTAGATAACAAGCCAAAGTAGCACCGAAGTACCTTACCTGTACAAGTAGACTCAGGTGTTACAAGCAAGTGGTGGTGCGTCTCTACCTATGATGAGACAATGTAGTACTGGAATGCCACACGTTTACTCCTCACACTTGTCCCTCCACACACCCTTGCACCAAAAGTACCAAATATTATAGCAGGTGTGTATAACGTGTGTGCTGAACATTTCTTTGGTGGATGTGTTTTGTCTTCCTCGTCACGCATCGTCTATGTTTGCCTACCTCGCATCGCCTCATTACTTTTGGAGACGCTGTGAATGTCTTACCAGTGAGGTGACGTGTAGGTGTGACTGTATACCTGTGGAGGGAGTTAATATTTAACTTTGTTTGTGTGTAGAATCTGAGACGTAGCAATGAAGTTCAAGGGATAAAGTGTTACATTTTATTAAGTGAGAAAAAGTATATTACCATTTACTTTGCTTCTGATATGCGTTGTAATTTGTATATATATATTTTTTCTTAGTTTGTGATGTTGATTTTTCCATCAATTTTTATTTGTATTTTTTCCTAATTTTTTTTTATATGATAATTGATAGCTTTCTGTTCTCGTTCAATGCTGTAGATTTTTTTTTTTAGACTTAATTCCATTGTTTAATTTCCTCCTTTACACATCTTCTTGTCCTAAAATTAGTCTTTAAAATTTCAAACCAACTTTTGTATGTATTTGTTTCTGTTCCTCCTTTCGTTCCTTCCCTCAGGTAATTCTTCTGTGTCTGGCTTTAATGGGAGTAATATTTTGTTGTTGTACTGTAATATAACTTGTTAATGTCTCAATTGTATATTTGGTAGTTTTTCACTATGTTTGTGTGTGTGTGTGTGTGTGTGTGTGTGTGTGTGTGTGTGTGTGTGTGTGTGTGTGTGTGTGTGTAGTGTGTAGTGTGTAGTGTTACGTTATCTTGGTGCAGTGTCGTGGTGGTGGTGGAGTATTACTTTATCTTGGTGCGGTGCCGTGGTGGTGGCTTCCGTAGCTCCGAAGGTGGTGGAGGAGGTGAGGCAGACCTTAGAACCACTACTACGTGTTCTCCAACGAAGATCAAAAGCCCCACACACCAGCCTAAGGGAAAGAACAACAGGAGTGATAACCATGACCTTCACTGACATTCTTATCTGCTCTGACACCCCTATCTCTCTCTCTCTCTCTCTCTCTCTCTCTCTCTCTCTCTCTCTCTCTCTCTCTCTCTCTCTCTCTCTCTCTCTCTCTCTCTCTCTCTCTCTCTCTCTCTCTCTCTCTCTCTCTCTCTCTCTCTCTCTCTCTCTCTCTCTCTCTCTCACCGGTCACTAGCATCACCATTGGACCCAGGAGGGAGTTCAGTGCAAGGGGCTGTACACCTTTGCTTTCGTCAGCTGCGGGCGGCTTGAGGCACTGAGTTGTGTTTGAGGTCTCGTTGCTGAACCAGTGCTCGATGATCCCGGCCTCTACAAGTCTGGAGATGCTGTAGGAGTAGTGTAGTTATTTCAGCTTCTTCCAGTTGCTTAGTGTTTATGATGTTATGATTAAATAATAGAAAAGTTTTATCGTATTGTGATTTATGATTTCTCTTTAAGTGTTGATGTATATTTTCATCCTTTATAATTAATACAAAATGGTATTTCCAGACTCTTTGCTGTAATATGTCGCTACGTAATTGATATTTTAACGTTTATCTATAATGAAAAAGGAATAAAATGATTCACCCGATTAATTATACTTGAAAATTGAACTTGAATCATTATCTTATACACGTATTTTTGGCTCACATTTGATTGGTCCCTTCGAGGAGGAAGGAGTCAGTTCGGAAGGCGACGGACATCATGTAGTTAGAGTAGACCTTCTCTTGGGCGATGTAGAGGTGACACTTACCAGAGGTGCTGTGTGTGTTTATGTGTGTGTGTGTGTGCGTGTGTGTGTTTGGTTGATGAAGATAATTAAGATAGTATTAGTTTTTAAAGAATTGATACCACAGTACAACATGTGCAGCACCTGAAACACAGCAGCCTCCACACAGCACGAGGCAGGCAGGAGAGGACGTTACCTGAAGTCCCACGAGATTGTCTTCTTCATCGTCATCTCGTCACACACAGCCGCGTAGTGCCCCTGGATGAGGTCGTCACGCGTCGACCAACAATCAGGAATGGTGCCAGACATACCCTGGAAAGCTGTCTGCCGCACCTCGTCCTCAGATTTCTGCCGGTGAAGACGAAGGAAATATAACATCACTCTTATCAAAGGAATATCTTCGAAGTGAGATAAAAGTGATCTCATTATGTAAACTTGGTGATTATACGAGTTCCTAATATATGGTCGTCATTGTAAAGGCAAAGAGGTTATAAATCCGTTCTACTGACTCACCTGCAAGAGAGTCAGCATAACACCTCCAATCTCAAGCCTCCAAGGCAGGTGGTTCTGCCCCACCAGGTCTGCGAGGGAGTCAATGGGGATGGTGACCCGCGGGACGGTGAGCATGGCGGTGAGGATGCCTTCATAGGATGACATGAACACCATGGACACCAGCAGCCAGGTGGTGACCAGCACACGGCCTGCGTCATGAGGCGGCACCCAATCTGAGCCTGCAGGATGGGAGGGAGGGAAGAAGGAGGCTTAGGAAGTGAGAAAAACGTGATTGATTCTTAACTGACTGAACACCACATCTGTATGCTGTCAGGTCTTCTATTACGTGCAGAAATATATCAAGATGTTGACTCTTGAGAAGCAAGTGGTTGATTCAAGTAAGAAAATATGATACAGAATAAGAAAATAGAAAAATTGTCGCGAGAGGATGACACGTTGTACTGGCGACTCACTCTCCTGCATCAGTGTCTTCACGATCCAAAGGCACATCTTGGACACAATGTTCTTGGGCGCCTCGCCGAAGATCCGCCGTTCGCCTTCCACCACACTAATGATGCTGCTCACCATACCCATCATACTCACTACCACCAGCAGCCACACCTACAGGAGGGAAGACCAGGAGCTGCAGATACATTAGAAATACTCTTTTCCGACCAAATTACATCATTATGAGAACCACCACCTCCATCACCACCATAACCACTACCACAACCTTGTAATCGAAGGGCCTTAGGAAGCCTGTGATGTCCTCCTGCAGCGTGGGTCTGGCGGTAATGATAGCTTGGTTATCCGTCAACACTGGCATTGAGAAGTCCACGACCTCCTCCCGTTGGGTAGTCCACGCGAAGGGTCCCAAGGCCATCTCCGCCTCCTGTCGAGGAAGGAATGAGGTGATTAGCTTGTTAGCGTTAAGGATTTTAGATTTTCTCATTATTTGTTGAATATTGTACTATTTCATCTTTTTTATTGTTGTGCCTGCTGTTGTTTTCTTTGTTGTGCCTGCTGTTGTTTTCATTGTTGTGCCTGCTGTTGTTTTCATTGTTATTACCATTATTAGTATTACTATTGTTATTGTTACTTATATTATTATTATTATTATTATTATTATTATATTTACTTCATTCTGGTCGAGAACTCACGTTGCGGTGCACCATTCCTATCATGCCATTCCAAGAACCATTCACCTTGATGCCCCACAGGGAGTCTGGAGGCTGCACCAACTCGTACCTCAAAATAGAGATAAAAAACTGATTTCTCTCTCTCTCTCTCTCTCTCTCTCTCTCTCTCTCTCTCTCTCTCTCTCTCTCTCTCTCTCTCTCTCTCTCTCTCTCTCTCTCTCTCTCTCTCTCTCTCTCTCTCTCTCTCTCTCTCTCTCTCTCTCTCTCTCTCTCTCTCTCTCTCTCTCTCTCATCAAGATAATTGATATCCATTATTGTCTACATTACAAATGTTCCTGGAAGTATTACTTTTCCGTTCATATACATAATGAAGCAGCATTATTATTTTATATTTATAAAATCAGCCTCTCTTTACTCACTCGAAATCCAAGTAGTGAGTGAGTATATGAAGCAGGTTTCCCATTGGTCCACTCGCAGTTAAGTTGCCTTCGGGTGGTCTAGTGACCGTGATGTAAGGCAGCCACTGCAAGCAAGGAGATGTATTATTTTATCATCATGCTGGGAAGTAACGTAAAAAGGGGAAAGCTATATGGACAAATTAATTCAGTTTAATTAGATAAAATCAATTATAAAATATCAACTTTCAGAAAAAGACATCGTTGCATTATTAACATTTCATCATCTTGAAACATAATCTTTTTTTGTTTTCATTTAGTTATATTGTTTTTAAAAATTTTCACGTAACAGAATTTTCTCTTAGATAATAGGAATAACAACAATTATATTATTAATAATTATGATAGTAATATTAATGATGATAATAATAATAGTAATAGCAATGGTAGTAAAAATAGAAATAACAACAATAATAATAATAACAACAATAATGATAATAATAATAATAATAATAATAATAATAATGGTAATAAAAATAATAATAGTAATAAAAATTGAGCTAACAGCAATTAATTACCTGTACGCCTGCAATTTTTATCATGTTTCGTTCCTTTCTTATTTCCTGCTAGCGAGGAATCATTAGGTGTTGGACTGTGGTCTACCTGTGCGTGGCGTGGCAGGTGTGATAGTGAAGTGGCGACTGCTTTGCCCAACTGAGAAAGTGAGAAGTAGTTTATATACTAATGGAAGTCACTCTACTTTCCTCCTCCTCCTCCTCCTCCTCCTCCTCCTCCTCCTCCTCCTCCTTGTCCATTGTTTCATATCTCATTAATCTCCTACATCCTCTATGGCCCATTACGTCTGGGTGTTTATGACTCTGAATGTTATGGTCGCGGGAGGTAAGGAGGTGTGACGGAGGGTATTATGTTAAAGTGGAGGCGTTGTGGCGTCGTGGAGGTGATCATCTGTAGCGTGAGTTATTTATTAAAGCCATTGCATTAGTAAAAATAGAAGGATAATGTTTTTTTTTTAAGTAAGAATACGCAGAAAAAGAAGGAAGAGGAAAGAAAAAAAAATCACGAGCAAATAGAATACTTTATTTTGCAGGATTACACTACAACACATTTCTTTAAAGTAGAACAATACATTTCAAGTCACTACAGTATATAGTGCGTGTCTACTCAACAAGACAAATCATTAATACCAATTTTTGACATTTGAACAGTAACATAAAATTAAAGTTGCTGCACATATGATTACAAATGTCCATGATGGAATTAGAATCGACTACATATATTTCGATAAACCTAAGAGAATGAAGTGACATAAACAACAACTATTATATATTAAGGAATCATTTTAGTTTGAATATAAGTAGTTAGTCCATAGTTCTGAAGGCTGGATGGGACGGGGAGAGCGATAAGGTGATTTTCTTTTTCTTCACTTTTTGAAATTCGCTCCTATCATTATCTCCCCGACGAAGGCCACCACCGCTGCTGCCATGCCTGGGTGGGGCGAGACTTAGTTAAACATACTGCTTGTATGGGAATATTCTTACCTAATTGTATTTATATAAGATTGAACCAAGCTCAATTTGGATCAGGGAGTGACGTCATGCATCAGAGCGGCGCGTGATTGGCTGATATTTACATGCTACTGAGTTTAAGATCAATTCAGAAATATGCATCGGGGAATCACTTTGTCCTTGAACAGAACTAACAAGTACATTATCAAGCAAGTCCTCTGAGGAGGCGCAGTGACCCTCAATGCCCTTAATGTATTGACGTATAAAGGAACCTACCACCAGGACTTTAAGCGACGCCCTTGAACTCCTCAATACCAACGAAGTTTCTAAGGCACTCACCAAGCCCGAGTGATGCCAGGGGTCCGGAAAAAGCTGTGACACTGAGTGGAGCCACACCTTGCCTGGAGTCTGCCGAGGGCGGGCGAAGACACTGAGTGGTGTTAGTGATCTGCTCACCCAGCCACTTGTCCAGCAAACCTGACTCCTTCAGCACCAACAGGCTGCCGACAAACACTTCCTTAGGATTTTATAAACTAACGAAGGCTTCATAAACTTAGTAAAAATATTAATGTTTTCATTATGTCAGGCTGATCCTTTTATGGTTGTGGCATTTTTGTATAGATATCAAAACATTCATATTAAGTGCATGTGTGAACGGGACTGCAAGACTCCTACATCTTATTTGCCGCCGGCAGGTACTTTGACTTGGTCTGAAAGGCGATGGAAAGGATCCCGCTGCTGTACACCTTCTGGTGCGACTTGTACAGGTGACACATGCCCGTGGTGCTGCGGGGACGAGGAACACTAGTGAATTGGTCCTTAGCGGGCATAAGTGCCTTTCATGTGTGGTGAAAACCTAGACCATTTGATTTTGAAACACGAAAATAAATGTGTGTCTGGCCTGAAGGGACGAGACTGCGGCCTCACCTGAAGTCCCACGACATGGCCTTCATCATGGTGGTTTTGTCACAGATGGCTGCAAACTCCCCATTCACTACGTCCTGTCGTGCCGCCCAACAGTCCTGGAAGGTGCCCGCCTTCTCGAGGAATACTTTCTGACCTACTGGATCGTTGGACTCCTGTGGGATTCCCAGGAAGTAAAACAAATGATCTCGTGGCGTGAACTATGTGGCGCCAACTACTGTCATAATACGACTCACACCTCAAAGTCTGGTCCATGACAATTAAAAGTCTTGGTTTCTTCCATCTTTTCATGTAATGTTCAACCTCAACCATGGTAGCCAGACAACCAAACTCACTTCGAAAAAGGAATACATCATGGACCCCGCCTCCAGCCTCCAAGGCAGGTCGTTCTGCCCCACCAGGTCTGCGAGGGAGTCAATGGGGATGGTGACCCGCGGGACGGTGAGCATGGCGGTGAGGATGCCGCTGTAGGATGACATGAACACCAGGGACGCCAGCAGCCAGGTGGTGACCAGTATACGACCTGCGTCGTGAGGCGGCAGCCACTCAGACGCTGCAACGAAAGGACCCTGTTAGCTGCTTGCCTGGAGTGTTGTTTGGCTTAAATGAAAATCATTCCACATTTTTTCATAACAGCAAGTTTAAAAACAAGCAACAAAGTGACTGTCACGTCTTCCCGAGATGCTCAAACAGTAAGGGTGTGCACACTCACTCTCCTGTGACACAATCTGTACGGCCATGATGATGGAGTGTGACCAGGGACGGCACAGGGGAGTGTGGAACAACAGCGACTCCCTTTCCGCCACCCACGCCACTGTCGCGCTGATGCCCATGAAGCCCACCAAGATGAGGAGCCAAACCTGTGTGCATCAAGGTGACCCATTCTGACTCACCTGCAACATACACACACATGTACACATAACCCTTTTAACCTGTACGTAATCAGACCTCCCTTTACCTTGTACTTTCCCTCTCACACTGTCTTTCATCGCCTGACCCTTCCCTCACCCTATGTTTCATCCCTTGATTCCTCCCTCATGCCTCCCCTTTCCGCCCAACCTTTTCCTCGCCTTCCAGCGGCCCGGCCCTACCATGCCTCTCCATCCCGTGCTCCGCTTCACTCTCACCTTAGGACTGAAGGGCTTCGTGAATCCCGCCACGTCGCTCTGAAGGCGTGGCCGCTGCATCAGGATGGCTTGGTAGTCACTGTAGACCGCCACCGAGAAGTCACACACACTCTCCCTCTGGGGCGTGACGAAGAAGGGCGCGATGGCCAGCTCCACCTCCTGCCCCGCACATAGAGAACTTAGAGAAAGTTATTGATATATATATACAACATTCAATTTACATTTATCATCATATCACCTTCAACTTTTTTCGTCATGCTCTGAGTGTATGTTCACCGCAAAAAAATATACATACATATACGGTCATTATCTCTCTTCGGCACATCAATGTTTACTAATTGTTCACTAAACTGTGTGTGTGTGTGTGTGTGTGTGTGTGTGTGTGTGTGTGTGTGTGTGTGTGTGTGTGTGTGTGTGTGTGTGTGTGTGTGTGTGTGTGTGTGTGTGTGTGTGTCTGTGTGTGTGTGTGTGTGTGTGTGTGTGTGTGTGTGTGTGTGTGTGTGTGTGTGTGTGTAGGTGTGTGAGAGAGAGAAAAAAAAAATCCTATGTCACGTTACCTCAACACGCTTCTGTGATAATTATTACAACGTGATTTTATTGCACATTCAATCCTCAATCTCACTCGCTTATATAACTGAAAATAAAAAATATATATATAATTCTTAGGAAAAACACACGTATTTTAAACTGAAACACAATTTTATGAACCAACTTTGAAAAACGATACCTCTGTTTTTATTTATTGGTCACTGTGGGAGGTGCAGTCAGGGGAACGAGGTGACGGAGGCGGTGAAGGAGGTGTTTAACGTTAGTGTTTTCTTTATAGACGACGAGGCTTGTGTGTGGGGAAGAGTTTTGAGAGGGTGATGCTGGGAGACGGGCATTGCACCACCAGACCACCACAACCCTTTGACTCTATCTCACTATCTTTGGCCTTTGATACTTTTCCTATTACACGCGTAGATTCCCTTTGCAACACACAGGGAAAGTAAAACAGGGATAATAATTTCAGGTTTTAATTGTTTCTCCGTTGCAGTACAGTCCAGTGAGTTATGTCAACACTAGTTATGTACATTTTTACTAACTTCCATGCTTACTTATTCACTAATAATTCCACGCACTCTGCACGCACCACCTCAAGAAACTTCCATGTGAAAACCACACCTGTACCTGAATATTTGTAATTACCTGACGATGCAGCATTCCTAGCATTCCAGTCCAGGTACCATTAGCCAAAGGGCCGCCCCACAGGTTACCAGGAGCGGGAAGTAACTCATAGCTGAAAGAAAGATAATATAACTAAATCTTATACTTCGAGCTTGTTTGAAGTACATATGAACACGTTGAGTATAAATATTTTCATAATTGTACTAAATATGTCTTGTGTGTCGCCTTACTCGAAGTTGAGGAGCGTTGAGAAGATAGTGAGAAGCTCCACCATCGGGCCAAGGATGGTGATGGAGCCGCTAAGGTCAGACTCAACCTTAGAATATGGAACCCACTGGCGAAGGGTGGGAAGGAAAGGACTTATTGGCATGAAAAAAGTTATAAGGTACGAGAGAAAAAATATATAAGGATGGGAGAAGATATTTGAAGGAAGGAAAAAAGGATGAATTAATATACTGTTTTATAAATGGAAAATAACACACACACACACACACACACACACACACACACACACACACACACACACACACACACACACACACACACACACACACACACACACACACACACATAGACACACACACACACACACCTCGCCAGCAGCTATATTAATATGTGGTCTTTCTGTTGTCATTGTGTGTTGACCTTCACGCCTCGCCAAACAGTCACCTGATGATTGCTGCAAAAATAAAATTAATTAATAGACAACGGTTGTGAATTTTGTAAACATTTATGATTGACAATATGTTTTTTTTTTCATTATCAAGAACAAAAATGATAAGTCAGGTTATTTACTTTGTTTTGTTTCAGTTCTTCTTTTACGTTCAAGAAATACATTTTTTTATGATGATCAAAATGAAAAAAAAATATAGTTTTCGTTTATATATATTTTATCTTTTGTTATCTGTCATTTTTATTTCATAATTCATAGTTAGTATTATTTTTCACGTCATGAGAAGGTGTACGCTATTACGTCACCCTATGAATTTATGACTGTTAAAAGATTATCACAAAGACTATTATATATGTTTTCTTAATATATCAGTGTTTTGTTTATCTGCTTCATGTGTTACTTATTAAACACATGTAGCAATAACTCGACTTTTATGTTCGTCACTTTTACAATATCATCATAAATACTAATACATTATTGGTTCCCCTTTCAATGTTTTCTTTGTCTCAGGTTAGTGTGTCGTATTTCTTTAAACACTTACGCTATCAAGGGAGGCGTTTTCAAATAGCATTGTACCATAAATCTGTTTTTCTTCCTTCGTTACTTAGAAAGATAACAAAACGTATCACCTTTAAACCTTGCTAACATTATCAAAAGAACACAAATCAACGTGACAGCATTGGAAAAAAAAACTTTACCTTCCCATTTTTATATCAGTCATGTATTTACAGAAACGTTTCCTGACGCTTCATGGAGAATCAAATCTACTTTTTTTTTCCTCGACAACAAACAATGGCTACCTACCTGTCTTCTTGGGTGCCAGTCTGGTTATGACACACAGGTGAGCTCCTCTTGAGTTGTCTTCCTTAGGTGTCTCATGTAGTGCGTGTGAAAAGTTGATACATCTTCGGGGTACACCTGTCATTTTCCTTTAATAATAGTGTGTGAAGCACCTGAGGGACGTCACTATTCATTGACTGTTATGTGTTGGTGTGTGTTGCATTGCGTTGCGAGGGTGTTGTGTTGTGTTGTGTTGTGTTGTGTTGTGTTGAGTGATGGCCTAGTTGTGTTGTGTTGCTTCGTGACGCTTACTGGTTTGTTTATGAGGGTTTTGTGCTGTGTTCCTTTATATTGCGGGGTGGTGTGTTGTGTAAGAGTTAAGTGGTGCATGTGTGTGTGTGTGTGTGTGTGTGTGTGTGTGTGTGTGTGTGTGTGTGTGTGTGTGTGTGTGTGTGTGTGTGTGTGTGTGTGTGTGTGTGTGTGTGTATGTGTGTGTGTGTGTGTGTGTGTGTGTGTGTGTGTGTGTGTGTGTGTGTGTGTGTGTGTGTGTGTGTGTGTGTGTGTGTGTGTGTGTGCATATGCGTGTGCGTGTGTGTGTGATGGTGATTGTTGGAAATTATGATGATATTGTGTGAGGAATGATTGTTGTGTTTCCGAAATTAATGTTATATTAATTTGAAAGTCATAGAATTTTTGTTGTATTCCTGTTATTATTGTTAATATTTATCTTATTATAATTGTTACTATTGCTAGTGTAATAATAACAATAACACTAATTATTATTATTATTATTATTATTATTATTATTATTATTATTATTATTATTATTATTATTATTATAGTTATCATTATTATTATTATTATTGTTATTATTATTAATATTATTATTATTGTAATTACCGTTATCATTATCATTATCATAAATGTTATAATTATTTTTGTTACTTTTGTTATTCAATTATTGTTATTATTGATG
>JAXIVD010001602.1:0-2500 GCA_036785275.1 Cancer borealis
GTGTTACAAACGTTCAGAATAACTTGATCACATCCTCGTACTGCAAGGGTAGGTGTTGAGAAAGCTGCCTGTCCCCTTGTCTCTCCCCACCATACACGAGCAATGGGAACGTCCTTAGGAAACTTGTATAGGGTACCATACGTGAGCAGCGCCGTAATAACGGACTCACCAAGAATAGGTTTCTGCCACACACGTTATGAATGTCCAATACTACAACGGCTACAGTTTGACATCGTTGTAGTGACGAGGCTGACGATCACTGTTTTTAGAGGTTATTCAACTTATCAGCAGCAGCTACCGGAGAGTCCAGCTTAAATATGAAGAAAATGTATTATCTTTTAAGAAATATAGACCCTTTTTGTAGTTTAGATAACAACGTCGACAAGTGTGCGTTCGTGTGTATCAGGGTAAGTCTAGTATGTAGATGTACCACTAGTTTTAAATACTTAATAGGAAAAGAGAGTAAAAATGAACTTGTCGCCTCGCAAATTCTTCCTTGATGGGATGATACAAGAGATAATGTTGTTACAGTGGACGGCCAAGCATTGCCTGATAGTCTGATACGTGGCAAGGCTAAAGGTTTCAATTAAAAGTTGCGCTAAGATCGACTACGTTACATTTGACAAGGTTATTTTTACTTTCATGATGTTAGATCACTGTAATATTATTGTTCAGAGGATAAGGTGAGTCAAAGTGATAATAAGTACCAGCGGGTTACTGAGTATGTTTGAATTATTGACGCCATCTAAATGTTATATTATAAATAACAAATAAATCTGTACTCACCACTCAAGGCATGATCACTACACAGTATAGACAAGGAGATGCATTTGTCCAGCCTCTCATAAGTCTGTTCTTGCCAATTTAGCTGGCAGATCGTACTTCCCTTAATTGCAGTTCTAGTGTTATATTCTCTCATTTCTCTCCATATCTCTCGTCTGATGCTGGTAGTCTTTAGATAATAGAAAATAACCTTTTCTTCATTCAATAACTCGACAACCACTGATGTGATCACGGCACCTCGATCGTATCTCAGTACATCTTTACAGTCACATCTGCGATACCATTCTCTCTCTCTCTCTCTCTCTCTCTCTCTCTCTCTCCAGTTGAGTAAAACCGTAACTTGTTTATACAGCGCTATCCTATATATATGATTCTTTTTTAATCATCATTCAGGAAAAAAAACGTCTTGGAAACTCTTACTATAATTATACATATCTTGACTATCCTTTTTTTTTCTGCAACCACTGAGTCGTGTCTCCATCCCGCACTAAGCTGAGACGTGTCACTCATCCAAACGATATTCATTTCTACGCAGGAATCAGCAAAGTATGATGAGTTGCCCCAGGGTTTCCTAGCCAGGGGCGGGGCGGCCTCGGGACCAGAGGATGAGAGGAAGCCTTTGTTTGCGCTAAGAGGACAGACAGGTTAAAGGAGGAGGAGGAGGAGGAGGAGGAAGAGGACTTAAGAAAGGGGCACAGGGAAGACGTGACCCCAACTCCCGCCCACACCCCACTGATAGTTTTTATTCATCTTTCATTTATCTATGTATTTATATTACTATTTTTCTTTTTTATTGACTAGAATTGCAGACTGGTGGCTTATGTAATGAACTGCTTGCAACATCATTCGTTTGGTTTGATAAGTGAAGGTTGTCTGTGTATTATTCATTCCATTCCGGATCTGCTATCTATCTTGTTCATGCTTCCTTTGTTTCCATAATACGGTCATTCATTGGTTTGATTACTGAGCAAGGCATTCAAACATTAACAATCACCTGACGGCTCCATTGAATTCACAGTTGGGTTGACTAATTTCCCAGTTTGGTTGACTAATATTCCGTTTGGTTGACTAATTTCCCAGTTTGGTTGACTAATATTCCGTTTGGTTGATTAATATTCCGTTTGGTTGATCAATATTTCGTTTGGTTGATTAATATTCCGTTTGGTTGATTAATATTTAGTTTGGTTGACTAATATTAAATTTGGTTGACTAATTTCCCAATTTGGTTGACTAATTTCCCAGTTTGGTTGACTAATTTCCCAGTTTGGTTGACTATTCCCAGTTTGGTTGATTAATATTCCGTTTGGTTGACTAATTATTCCGTTTGGTTGACTAATTTCCCAGTTTGGTTGACATAAAGCATACAGCGATGGTGTGTGCAAAGTTGGGTATTCTGCACTTTAGGAAATATCAAAGATGTATCTTAATGAGGATACAGATCTACAGTCCTGTACTCTTATAACTTATGCCACGATATTTGACCAAATTAACACTTTACCAGTATAGACCGATCTAGAAAAAAGTTTATAGATAGATTAGTTAGTGTAGAGGCGATAGGGAGTTTTCAAAGACTAGATGGCTTTATGGATGGAGATGAGAGGTGGATGTAGGTAATAGGGGAGTAACAGGAACTACCACATGTAGGGCCCCGGGCCTTTTATAGCTTTCTTATAGTCTTTTTTCTTTGATCTTAATATTTTCCTAATCCCTGATGGAG